>JAWNOX010000073.1:0-84694 GCA_035045555.1 Drosophila fulvimacula | reverse complement strand
TTGATTCTTCTTCCTTCTCGTTCTCTTCTTCTTCTTCTTCTTCTTCTTCTTTTTCCATTTCTTCATTTTCTTCTTTGTCCTCTCCTTTCTTCTCTTCCTCTAATTCTCCTTCTTCAACTTTCTATTCTTCACTTTCTTTTGCATCTTCTTCCTTCTCTTTCGCTTCCCCTCTTTCTTCTCCTTCTTCGTATTCCTTTTCTTCTTCTTCCTTTTCTTCATCTTCTTTTTTGTCCTCTTCTTCTTCTTATTTCTTCTCTTTTTGCTCTTCCTCTTCTTCATCATGTTATTCCTCTCCTTCTTTCTCTTTTTCTTCTTTCATCTCTTGTTCTTTCTCTTTTCTTTTTTCTTCTTCTTTTTCAATCTTCCCTTCATCTTTCTCCTCCTTTTTTTCTTCATCTTCTTTTTCTGCTTCTTGTACTTTTTCATTTTCTTTTTCTCTTTCTCATCTTTGGTTTATTCTTCTTCTCTTCTTCTTTTTCTTCTTCCTCCCGTTCCTCTTCTTCTCCTTCCTCATCTTATTTCTTTTCTTATTTTTTTTCTTCTTTTTCTTTGTCTTCATATTCTTTTTCTTCTTCTTCTTCTTTTATCTATTCTTCTTCCTTTTCTTTTTTTTTCTTCTTTTTCTTATTCTTCTTTATCATCTTCTTCTTATTATTGTTATTCTTCTTCGTCTTCTTTTTGTTTTTCTTCTGTCTTGCTCTTTCTCTTTCTCTTCTTTTTCATATCTTTTGCTTCTTCTTCATCTTCTTTTTTTCCTTTTTCTCTTCCTTTTTTTTCTCTTCTTCTTCTGCCATTTCTTCATCTTCTCCTCTGCCCTCTTCTTATTTCTTCTTTTTCTCTTCTTCATCTTCATCTTTCTCTTTCTCTTCTTTCTCATCTTATTTTCTTCTTCTACTTCCTTCTTCTCTTCATCTTTCTCCTCCTTTTTTTCTGTATCTTCTTTTTCTGCTTCTACTTCTTCATCTTCTTTTTCTCTTCCTCATCTTTCGTTTCTTCTTTCTCTTCTTCTTCTTCCTCCTGCTCTTCTTCTTCTCCTTCCTCATCTTATTTCTTTTTTTCTTTCTTTTCTTTTTCTTTATCTTCTTTTTCTTTTTCTTCTTCTTTCTGTTTTTCTTCTTCGTCATTTTTCGCTTCTTATTATTATTCTTCTTATATTTCTTCTTCGTCTTTTTTTTCCTCTTCTTCTTTTTCTTCTTTTGGTTGTCTGCTTCCTCTTCTGGTTCCTCTTCTCCTTCTTCGCATTTATCTTCTTCTTCTTCTTCTTTTTCCTTTTCTTCATATTCCTCTTCCTTTTCCTCTGCCTCTCCCTCTTTTTCTTTTTCGTCTTTCTCTTCTTTTTCCTTTTCTTCATATTCCTCTTAATTTTTCTCTTCCTCTTTTCTCTTTTATTCTTCCTCTTTTTCTTCGTCTTCTTTTTCTGCTTCTCCTTCTTCCTTTTCTTCTTTCGCTTCTTATTCCTCTTCCTTTTCATCTTCCGTTTTTTCATCTTTTTCCTCTTATTCTCCTTAATCTTCTTCCTTTTCCTTTTCCCGTATATCCTCTTCTTCTTCATCTTCTTCTTTCTCTTCCTCTTCATCATCTTCTTTTTCTTCATTTTTTTTTTTTAATTCATCTTCAAAGAAAAAGAAGATGAAGACGAAGACAAAGAAAAGGAAGAGAAATAAGATGAGGAAGATGATAAAGAGGGAGAGCAAGAGGAAGGGGAAGAATAAAAAGAAGACGAAGAAGAAAAAGAGAAAGAAGAAACGAAATATTAGGAAGAGAAAACGAACGGGAACAAGTAGAAAAAGCAGAAAAAGAAGATGAAGAAAAAAAGGAAGAGAAAGATAAAGAGTAGAAAGAAAAAGAAGAAGAAAAAAGATCAGAAAGGAGAGAAAGAGAAAAAACAAGAGTTGAAAGAAAAAATAAAGAATAAGAGAAAGAAGAAGACAAAGAAAAAGAAGAAAAGAAAGATGAGGAAGAGAAAATAAAGATGAAGAAGTAGAAGAAGCAGCAAAAGAAGATGAAGAAGAAGAGGAGGAGAAAGATGTAGAGAAGAAAGAACAAGAAGAAGAAAAAAGGTTAAAAAGATGAGAAAGAGAAAGAACAAGAGCTGAAAGAAGAAAAGAGAAAGAAGAAGAGGAAGAGGGGGAAGAGGAAGCAGAGGAAGCAGAGAAAGAATAACAGAAAGAAGAAGAGAAAGAAGAAAAAAAGGAAGAGGGGAAGAAGAAGAGGAGAAAGAAGAAGGGAAAGAAAAAGATAAAGAAAAAGAAAAACAGGAATAAGAAGATGAAGAAGAGGAAGAACAAAAAGAGAAGAAATAAGAAGAAGAAGAAGAGCACAAAGAAGAAGATGAAGAAAAAGAAGTTGAAGAAAAAGAATATGAAGAAGGAGAAGAAGAAGAGGAAGCGAAAGAGAAGGAAAAAGATGCAAAAGAAAGTGAAGAAGAGAAAGTTGAAGAAAAAGAAGAAGAAGAAGAAAAGAAAGAGAAGAAGAAGAGATAAAAGAATATGAAGAAAAAGAAGACGAAGGCGAAGAAAAAGAAGAAGAGAGAAATAAGAAAAGAAATAAGATGAGGAAGAAGAAGAAGAGTAAGAGAGGGAAGAAAAAGAAGAGGAAGAAGACAAAGAAGAAGAAGAGAAAGAAAAAACAAGAGATGAGAAGGAGAAAAAGAAGAAAAAGAAGTAGAAGAAGCAGAAAAAGAACATGAAAAAAAGGGGTAGAAAGATGAAGAAGTAAAAAAAATGAGAAAGAAGAGAAAGAGAAAAAACAAGAGATGAAATAAGAATAAGTGACAGAAGCTGAGAAAGAAGAAGACGAAGAAGAAGAAAAGAAAGATGAGGACGAGAAGAAAAGAAAAGAAGATGAAGATGTAAAAGAAGCAGAAAAAGAAGATGAAGAAGAAGAGGAGGAGAAAGATGAAAAGAAGAAATAATAATAAGAAGAAGAAGAGGAAAAAAAAGAAGAAGAAGTAAAGGAAGAGTAGAAAGAATAAGAAGAAGAAAAGGGCAAGATGAAGAAGTGGAAGAAGAAGAAGACGAGAAGATAATTTAAAGGAAAAAGAAGAAGAAAAAGGAGATGAAGAAGAAGAAGGGAAAAAGAAGAAGAAAAGGATATAGGGGAAAAGGAAAAGGAAGAAGAATAATGAGAATAAGAGGAAAAAGATGTAGAAACGGAAGATGAAAAGGAAGAGGAATAAGAAGTGAAAGAAGAAGAGGAAGAAGCAGAAGAAGAAGGCGAAGAATAAGAGAGAGACGAAGAAAAAGAGAAAGAAGAAGAAAAAAAAAGAAAAAGAAGAAAAAGGGGATAAAGGAAGAAGAAGAAGAAGAAGAAAAAGAAAAAAGAAGATGAAGTAGAAGAAGAGAACGAAGAAACGAAAGATGAGAAAGAGAAAAGAAGATGAAGAAGTATAAGACGCAGAAAAAGAAGATGAAAAAGAAGAGGAGGAGAAAGATGAAAGAACAAAAAGATGGAAAAAAGATAAAAAGAAGAGAAAGAGAAAGAAGAAGAGCTGAAAGAGGAAAAAGAGAAAGAAGAAGATGAAGAAGAGGAGGAAGAAGAAGAAGAGGAAGGAGAAGAGGAAGAAAAAGAGGAAGAAGAAGAGGAATAAGAAGATGAAGAAGAGGAAGAACAACAAGTAAGGAAACTCTAGTCGGAGGTGCCCGACTAGGAAATACCCAGAACCCCGTCAATCGGCGGCTTTAAATGCACTTCAAAGTTTGTATACAATTTTAAATTAAATTAAAAAATAAAAAAAAAAGATTAAGTAACTTGCACTAAAAAAGTTTTGACGTCAGCTTAGAGAATCGAACCCGAGACTTTATATCAGCGATCATCGCTTCTACCAACACAGCCGTTACAGTTCATAAGAGTGAGATAGCGAATTCCTAAGTAAAGTTATTGAGCTACTGAGCTACTGCTACTGAGCTGCTGAATTTCTACTTAAAATTCATCCCCAATTTGTCTTTGTTGTTGTTATGAATTCTTCGAATTTTCTAGATGCTTCTGCTGCTGTGGCCACGCGCGTGTGTACGTAAACGTTTGGTAAACGTTTCGTTTAATAAGATAATAGATTTGATCTTTACATACGTACATATGTATATTATATCAATGTTATTTGTATTTTATATATATGTAAACATATACAGTATGTACATACATACATATGTACATGTATATTGCAAGCAACGCATACATACACACGCACACGCATACGCTCTGCTAACTGCGCAGTTTACTCAGCGACTGCGCTGCGCCAATATGTGCGTGTTATGGAAAATTAAATGCTTAATAACTTTTTTGTAGACCGACTTTCTTAATCAAACTTGCGCAGCGTAATTATATCATCCATATGTGTGCATGTGCAAAAGCACAAGTCTGTAGTATTTGAAATAAGTGGTTTAAAAATTTGGGCGAAGGGGGCGTGGCATCCAAAATTTAACAAAAATCAAAATTGTATAAATGTCCCATTAAGATAAACACACGATTTGGAGTCTTTAACTATCAAGATATAGAAGATATAATTTTAAAACTGAAAAATCGATTTTGTTTTTAATAGATAAAAAAAAAAAAACGAGAAGAGTTATCGAATTTCTAAAACAAACTCGACCTGCCCGTGATATACACGAATCTATAAAAAAAATTCTCTACCTATTATAGGTTCTGAGATCCACGCGTTCAAACATACGGACAGATGGACAGGGCTCAATCGACTCGGCTTGTTGTTCTGATCGCGAATATATATAATTTTTGGGGTCTGCCACGCCTCCTTCTGCCTGTTACATACATTTGGTTTGCAACAAAACCATTATACCCTGATTACTCATTTTTAAATGGTTCAGGGTATAAAAAGAGAAGAAATAAGAAAAAGAAGAAGAGGACAAAGAAGATGAAGAAGAAGAAGAAGAGAACGAGAAGGAAGAAAAACGAAAAGAAAGTGAAGAAAAAGAAGAGAAAGAAGAAGAAAAAGAAGAGGAAGATAAGAAGAAGAGAAAGAAGATGAAGAAGAAGAAGAAGAAGCAGAGGAAGGGAGAAAGAGGAAGAACAAGAAAAAGAAGAAGACGAAGGAAAAAGATGTATTAAAATAAGAAGAAGAAGAAAGAAAGATGAGAAAGAAGAGAAAGAAAATGAACAGGAGATAAAAGAAGAAAAAGAGAATAAGAGAAGGAAGAAGAGAAAGAAGCAGACGAAAAAAAGAAAAAGACAACGAAGAAGAAGAAAAGAAGAAAAGGAAGATGAAAAAGAGAAAAAGAAGGTGAAGAAGTAGAAGAAGCAGAAAAATAAAATGAACAAGAAGAGGAGGAGAAAGATAAAGAGAAGAAAGAAAAAGAAGAAAAACGATGAGAAAGAGAAAGAACAAGAGATGAAAGAAGAAGAGAAAAGAGATGAGAAAGAAGAAGAATTGGAAAAGGAGGAAAAAAAAGAAGAAAAAGAAGAAGAGAAAGAAAAAGAGAAAGAAGAAGAGGAATAAGAAGATGAAGAAGAGAAAGAACAAAAAGAAAAGAAATAAGAAGAAGAAGAAGAGGACAAAGAAGAAGATGAAGAAAAGGAAGGAGAAGAAAAATAATATGAAGAAGTAGAGGAAAAAGAGGAAGCGAAAGAGAAGAAAGAAGATGCAAAAGAAAGTGAAAAAGAGAAAGTTGAAGAACAAGAAGTAATGGTAGAGAAGAAACAAGAATAAAGAAGAAGATGAAGAAATGGAAGAAGAAGAATAAGAAGAAGAGAACGAGAAGGAAGAAGAACGAAAAGAAAGTGAAGAAAAAGAAGAGAAAGAAGAAGAAGAAGAGGAAAAGAAGAAAGAAGAAGAAGAAGAAGAGGACAAAAAAGACGGTGAAGAAAAGGAAGGAGAAGAAAAAGCAATAAATATGAAAAAGAGAAGATAAAGAAGAGGAGGAGAAAGATAAAGAGAAGAAAGAAAAAGAAGAAAAAAGATGAGAAAGAGAAAGAACAAGAGATGAAAGAAGGAAAAGAGATTAAGAGAAAGAACACGAAGAAAAAGAAGAAGACAACGAAGAAGACGAAAAGAAGAAAAGGAAGATGAAGAAGAGAAAAAGAAGATGAAGAAGTAATAGAAGCAGAAAAATAAGATGAAGAAGAAGAGAGGAAAAAGATAAAGAGAAGAAAGAACAACAAGAAGAAAAAAAAGATAAAAAGAAGATAAAGAGAAAGAACAAGAGATGAAAGAAGAAGAAGAGAAAGAAGATGAGAAAGAAGAAGAGGAGGAAGAAGAAGAAGAGGAAGAAAAAGGGAAAGAAGAAGATGAAGACGAGGAAGAACAAAAAGAGTAGAAATAAGAAGAAGATGAAGAAGAGGAAGAACAAAAAGAAATGAAATAAGAAGAAGAAGAAGAGGACAAAGAAGAAGATGAAGAAAAAGAAGAGAACGAGAAGGAAGAAGAACGAAAAGAAAGTAAAGAAAAAGAAGAGAAAGAAGAAGAAGAAGAGCAAGAGAAGAAAGAAGAAGAATAAGAGAACAAAGAAGAAGACGAAGAAAAGGTAGAAGAATGAGGAGAATAAGAGGAAAAAATGTAGAAACGGAAGATGAAAAGGAAGAGGAATAAGAAGTGAAAGAAGAAGAGGAGGAAGAAGACGAAATAGAAGATAGAGAAGAAGAAAAGGAGAAAGAAGAAAAAGAGATAAAGGAAGAAGTAAAGAAAAAAAGAAGCAGAAAAAGAAGATGAAGAAAAAAAGGAGGAGAAGGATGAAGAGAAGAAAGCAGAAGAAGAAAAAAAATATGAAAGAAGAGAAAGAGAAAGAAAAAGAGATGAAAGAAAAAAAGAGAATAAGAGAAAGAAGAAGAGAAAGAAGAAGACGAAGAAGAAGACGAAGAAGAAGACAAAGAAGAAGAAAAAAAAGGAAGATGAGGAAGAGAAAAAGAAAATGAATAAGTAGAAGAAGCAGAAAAAGCAGATGAAGAAGAAGGGGAGGAGAAAGATGAAAGAACAAGAAGATGGAAAAAAGATAAAGAGAAAGAACAAGAGGTGAAAGAAGAAAAACAGAAAGAAGATGATGAGGAGGAAGAAGAAGAGTAAGAAGAAGAGGAAGAAAAAGAGAAAGAAGAAGAGGAATAAGAAGATGAAGAAGAGGAAGAACAACAAGTAAGGAAACTCTAGTCGGAGGTGCCCGACTAGGAAATACCCTAAACCCCGCCTATCGGCGGTTTTAAATGCATTTCAAAGTTTGTATACAATTTAAATTAAATTAAAAAATTAAAAAAAAAAAGATTAAGTAACTTGCATTAAAAAAGTTTTGAAGTCAGCTTAGAGAATCGAACCCGAGACTTTATGTCGGCGATCATCGCTTCTACCAACACAGCCGTTGCAGTTCATGAGAGTGAGAGAGCGAATTCCTAAGTAAAGTTATTGAGCTACTGAGCTACTGCTACTGAGCTGCTGAACTTCTACTGAACATTCATCCCCAATTTGTCTTTGTTGTTGTTGTTATGAATTCTTCGAATTTTCTAGATGCTTCTGCTGCTGTGGCCACGCGCGTGTGTACGTAAACGTTTGCTAAACGTTTCGTTTAATAACATAATAGATTTGATCTATACATACATACATACATATGTATATTATATTGACTTTATTTAAGTTATATCAATGTTACTCTTATTTTATATACATATATACATATATGTACATATATACCGTATGTACATGTGTACATACATACATATGTATGTATATTGCAAGCAACGCATACATACACCAGCACACGCATACGCTCTGCTAACTGTGCAGTTTACTCAGCGACTGCGCTGCGCCAATATGTGCGTGTTATGAGAAACTAAATGTTTAATAACAAGGCGAGTCGAATGAGCCCTGTCCGTCTGTCCGTCTGCCCGTCTGTCCGTATGTTTGAACGCGTGGATCTCAGAACCTATAATAGCTGGAGAATTTTTTTTTATAGATTCGTGTATATCACGGGCAGGTCGAGTTTGTTTTAGAAATTCGATAACTCTTCTCGTTTTTTTTTTTTTAACTATTAAAAACAAAATCGATTTTTCAGTTTTAAAATTATATCTTCTATATCTTGATAGTTAAAGACTCCAAATCTTGTATTTAACTTAATGGGACTTTTATACAATTTGATTTTTGTTAAATTATGGATGCCACGCCCCCTTCGCCCAAATTTTCAAATCACTTATTTCAAATACTACAGACTTGTGCTTTTGCACATGCACACATATGAATGATATAATTACGCTGCGAAAGTTTGATTAAGAAATTCGGAATAAGATGCGAAAGAAGAAGAGGATGAAGGAAAAGCAGAAGAAGAAGGCGAGGAAGAAGAAGAAAGAGAAGAAGAAGAAAAAGAAGACGAAGAAAAAGAAGATATAGATGAAGCAAAAGAACATGAAGACGAAGAAAAAAAGAAGAGGAGAAATAAAAGGAGAAAGAAGATGGGGAAGAAGGAGACAAGGAAGAGGAAGAGAAAAAGGAAGAAGAAGAATATTTAGAAGGGGGGGAAGAAGAAGAAGAGGAACTACAAAAAGAGAAGAAATAAGAAGAAAAAGAAGAGGACAAAGTAGACGATGAAGAAAAGGAAGGAGAAGAAATAGAACATGAAGAAGGAGAAGAAGAAGAAGCCAAAGAGAAGAAAGCAGATGCAACAGAAAGTAAAGAAGAAGAAGAAGAAGAAGAAGAGAAGAAAGAAGAAGACGAAGAGGACAAAGAAGGAAAAGAAGGAAAAAAAGATGAAGAAGAAGCAAAAGAGATGAAAGAGGAGAGAAATAGCAAGAGAAAGAGCAAGAAAGAAGAAGAAGAGAAAGAAGAAGTGAAAAAAGAAGAGTAAGAAGAAGAGAAAAAAGAAGAAGACGAAAAAGAGGAAGGGAGAACAAGAAAGAACAAGAAGAAGAAGAAAAAGAAGAAGAAGACGAAGGAGAAGATAAATCAAAGGAAGAAGAATAAGAAGAAAAAGAAAAAGAAAATGAAGAAGAAAAAGAGAAGACGATATAGGGGAAAATGAAAAGGAAAAGGAAGAAGAAAAAGGAGAATAAGAGGAAAAAGATTAAGAAACGGATGATGAAAAGGTAGAGGAATAAGAAGCTGAAGAAAGAAGAGGAAGAAGGAGAAGCAAAAGAAAAAGACGAAGAAGAAAAGGAAGCAGAAGAGAGAGAAGAAGAAAAAGAAGACGAAGACGAAGAAAAAGAAAATGAAGAAGAAGGAGGAGAAAGATGAAGACGAAGAAGATGAAGACGAAGTAAAAGAAGAATAAGAGAAATAAGAAAGGAAAAAAGATGAAGAAAAAGAAGAAGAGGAAGAGCAAGAGGAAGAGGAAGAGAAAGAAGATGAATTAAAGGAAGAAGAAGAAGAAAAAAATGAAGATGAAAAAGAAGAAGTGAAATAAGGAAGAAGAATAAGATGATATAGGGGAAAAGGAAAAGGAAGACGAATAACGAGAATAAGGCGAAAAAGAAAAAGAAAAAGGAAGAGGAATAAGAAGCAAAGAAGAGAAATAAGAAGACGAAGAAGAAGAGAAAGAAGAAGCGAGAGAAGAAGAAAAAGACAAAGGAGACGAAGGCGAGAAAAAAAGAAGATGAAGGCGAAAAAACAAAGAAGGGGAGAAATAAGGGGAGTAAGAAGATAAGGAAGATGAAGAAGAAGATGAGGAGGAAGAAGAAGAGAAGAGGAAGAGGAAAGGGAAGCGGAATATGAAGAAAGGGAAGAAGAAGATAAATGCGAAGAAAGAGCCTGAAGAGGAAGCAGAAGAACAAAAATAAGAAAAAGAAGAAAAGGAAGAAAAAAAGACGAATAAGAAAAATAAGCAGAATAATAAGAGAAATAGGATGGAGAAAAATAAGAGATAAAGAAGAAGAAACGAAAAATAAGGAGAAGAGATAAAAAAAGAAGAAAAGAAGACGAAGAAGAAGAAAAAGGAGATGAAGACGACGAAAAAGAAGAAGAAGAGAAATAAGAAAAGAAATAAGATGAGGAAGAAAAAGAAGAGGAGGAAACAGAAGAAGATGAACAAATGGAAGTAGGAGAAGAAGAAGAGAACAAGAAGGAAGAATAACGAAAAGAAAGTGAAGAACAAGAAGAGCAAGAAGAAGAAGAAGAGGAAGAGAAGAAAGAAGAAGAAGAAGGAGAGGACGACGAAGAAGATGAAGAAAGAGAAGTACAAGGAGAAAAAAATTGTAAGGAGGAGAAAATGGAAAAAAAGATGAATAAGAAGCAAAAGAGATGAAAAGGGAGACAAAGAGCAAGAGAAAAAGCAAGAAAGAAGAAGAAGAGAAAGAAGATGAGAAAGAAGACGAAGAAGAAGAAGACGAAAAAAAGAATGGAGATAAAGGAAGAGCAAGTAGAAGAAGAAGAAGAAGACGAAGGATAAGTTGAATTAAAGGAAGAAGAAGAAGAAGAAAAAGAAAGAGAAAAAATAAGGTGAAGAAGAAGAGGATATACGGGAAAAGGAAAAGGAAGAAGAATAAGGAAAATAAGAGAAAAAATATAAAGAAATGGAAGATCAATAGGAAGAGGGATAAGAAGCGAAAGAAGAAGAGGAAATGGCAGAAGAAGAAGAGGAAGAGCAAGAGGAAGAGGAAGAGGAATGTGTAGGAGAGGGAGAAGAAGAAGAAGAGGAAGAACAAAAAGAAGACGAAAAAGAAGAAGAGAAAGAAAAAACGAAAGGTGAGGAAGAGAAAAAGAAGATGAAGAAGTAAAAGAAGCAGAAAAAGAAGATAAAGAAGAAGAGGAGGAGAAATATGAAGAGAAGAGAGAACAAGAAGAAGAAAAAAAGATAAAAAGAACGAAAAAGAGATGAAAGAAAAAAAAAGAGAAAGAGGAAGGGAAAGAAGAAGAAGAGGAAAAAGAAGAAGAGGAAGAGGAGGAAGAAGAAGAAGAGAAAGAAGAAAAGAAAGAAGAAGAGAAAGACGACGAAGAAGAAGAAGACGAAAAAAGGAAGGGAGAAAGAGGAAGAACGAGTAGAAGCAGAAGAAGAAAAAGACGAAGGAGAAGAAGAAGAGAAAAAAGAAGAAGAAGAAGAAGAGGAAGAGTAAGAGGAAGAGGAGGAGGAATATGTAGGAGAGGGAAAAGAAGAAGAAGAAGAAGAACAAAAAGAAGATTAAGAAGAAGAAGAAGAAGAAGAGGAGTAAGAAGAAGATGAAGACGAAGAAAAAAAGAATTGGAGAAATAAAAAGACAAAGAAGATGAGCAAGAAGATGAAGAAGGGGAAGAGCAGAAAGAAGAAGAGACGAATATGAAGAAAAGGAAGAAGAAGAATAATAATAATAAAAAGAAGATGATGAAGAAGAAAAAAAGAAAAAAGAAAAAGAAAGAAGAAGAAGAGATAAAAGAAGCAGAAGAAGAAGAAGAAGAAGAAGAAAAAGAAGAAGAAGAGAAATAAGAAAAGAAATAAGATAAGAAAGTAGAAGAAGAGGAAGAGGAGGAAACAGAAGAAGATGAACAAATGGAAGTAGGAGAAGAAGAAGAGAACAAGAAGGAAGAATAACGAAAAGAAAGTGAAGAACAAGAAGAGCAAGAAGAAGAAGAAGAGGAAGAGAAGAAAGAAGAAGAAGAAGGAGAGGACAACGAAGAAGATGAAGAAAGAGAAGTACAAGAAGAAAAAAATTGTAAGGAGGAGAAAATGGAAAAAAAGATGAATAAGAAGCAAAAGAGATGAAAAGGTAGACAAAGAGCAAGAGAAAAAGCAAGAAAGAAGAAGAAGAGAAAGAAGATGAGAAAGAAGACGAAGAAGAAGAAGACGAAAAAAAGGAAGGGAGAAACAGAAAGAACAAGAAGAAGAAGAAGAAGAAGACGAAGGAGAAGGTGAATTAAAGGAAAAAGAAGAAAAAGAAGATGAAGAAGAAGAAGAAGAGAAAAAAGAAGAAGAAGAAGAGGATATAGTGGAAAAGAAAAAGGAAACGGAAGAAGAAGAAGACGATATAGTGGAAAAGGATAAGGAAACGGAAGAAGAATAAGAGGAAAAAGATGAAGAAATGGGATATAAAAAGGAAGAGGAATAAGAGCGAAAGAAGAAGAGGCAGAAGGAGAAGCGGAAGAAGAAGAGGAAGGAGAAGAGAGAAGAGAAGAAGAAAAAGAAGACGAACACGAAGAAAAAGAAGTTGAAGACGAAGGAAAAGAAGATAAAAACGAAAAAAAAGAAGAGGAGAAATAAGAAGTGAAAGAAGATGAGGAAGAAAAAGAAGACGAAAATGAAGAAAAAGAAGATAAAGTCGAAAAAAAGAAGAAGAAAAAGAAAATGAAGACGAAGATAAAAAAGAAGAGGAGAAATAAGAAGAGAAAGAACATGAGGAAGAAGAAGAGGAAGATGAGGAAGAAAAAGAAGAGGAAGAGAAAAAGGAAGAGGAATTTGAAGAAAAGGAATAAGAAGAAGAAGAGGAAGAAGAAGAAGATAAATGTGACGAAGGAGAAGAGGAACCAGAAGAGGAAGCAGAAAAAAAGAAGAAAAAGACGAAGAGGAAGAACAAAAGACGAAGAAGAAAAATTAGAAGAATAATAATAAAAAGAAGAAAATGATGAAAAAGAAAAAAAGAAACAAGAATAAAAAAAGGAGAAGAAGAGGTAAAAGAAGAAGAAGAAGAAGAAGAAGAAGAAGAAGAAGAAAAAGAAGAAAAAGAATATGAATACGAATAAAAAGAAGATGCAGTCGAAGAAAAAGAAGAAGAAGAGAAATAAGAAAAGAAATAAGATGAGGAATAAGAAGAAAAGGAAAAGGAGGAGGAAGAAGAAGAGAAAGAAGATGAAGAAGAGGAAGAACAAAAAGAGAAGAAATAAGAAGAGGATAAAGAAGATGAAGAAATGGAAGAAGAAGAAAAGGAAGAGAAGAAAGAAGAATAAGAGGACAAAGAAGAAGACGAAGAAAAGGAAGAAGAAGACAAAGAAGGAGAAGAAGAAGAAGAAGGAAGAAAAGGAAGATGAGGAAGAGAAAGAGAAGATGAAGATGTAGAAGAAGCAGAAAAAGAAGATGAAAAAGAAGAGGAGGAGGAAAAAGAAGAGATGAAAGAAGAAAAAAAGACAAAAGAAGAGAAAAAAGATGAAGAAGAGGAAGAACAAAAAGAGAAGAAATAAGAAGAAAAAAAAAGAGGAAGCGAAAAACGAAGAGAACAAGGAAGAAGAAGAAAAAGAAGATGAAGACGAAGAAAAAGAAGAGAAATAAGAAGGGAAGAAGAAGAGGAAGAGCAAGAGTAAGAGGTAGAGGAAAATGTAGAAGTGGGAGAAGAAGAAGAAGAGGAAAAACAAAAAGAAAACGAAGAAGGAGAAGAGAAAGATCAAACGAAAGATCAGGAAGAGAAAAAGAAGATGAAGAAGTAGAAGAACCAGAAAAAGAAGGTGAAGAAAAAAAGGAGGAGAAAGATGAAGGGAAGAAAGAAAAAAAGATGAGAAACAATAGAAAGAGAAAGAACTAGAATGAAAGAAGAAAAAGAGAATGAATAAAAAAAAAATATGAAGAAGGAGAAAAAGTAAAAAAAGAAGATGAAGACGAAGCAAAAGAGATGAAAAAGAAGGGAAAGAGCAAGAAAGAAGAAGAAGAGAAAGAAGAAGAAGAAGAGGAAGGGAGAAAGAGGCAGAAAGAAGAAGACGATGGAGAAGATGAATTAAAGGAAGAAGAAGAAGATGAAGAAGAAGAAGAGAAAGAAGAAGATTATATAGGGGAAAAGAAAAGGGAAAAGGAAGAAGAATAAGGAGAATAAGAGGAAAAAGATGAAGAAATTCAAGATGAAAAGGAAGAGGAATAAAAAGCGAAAGAAGAAGAGGAAGAAGAAGGGGAAGAAGAAGAGGAAGCAGAGGAAGGAGAAGAAAAAGAAGACGAAGACGAAGAAAAAGCAGAAAAAAAAGGATGAAGACGAAGAAAAAAAGAAGGGGAGAAATAAGAAGAGAAGGAAGATGAGGAAGAAGAAGAAGAAGAAGAGAAGGAGGAAGAAGAAGAAGATAAATGCGACGAAGGAGAAGAGGAACCAGAAGAGGAAGCAGGAGAACAAAAAGAAAAAGAGGGAGAAAAAAGGACGAAGGAGAAAAATAAGAAGAATATTAATAAGAAGAAAAAGATGATGAAGAAGAAAAACATAAAAGAAAAAGAAAACGAAGAAAAAAAGAAGAATAAAAAGAAAATGAAAAAGATGAAGACGAAAAAAAGAAGAAGAGAAATAAGAAAAGAAATAAAAAGAAAAAGAGGAAGAGGAAGCGCAAGAGGAAGAGGAAGAGGAATATGTAGAATAGGGAGAAGAAGAAGAAGAGGAAGAACAAAAAGAAGACGAAGAAGAAGAAGAGAAAGAAGAAACGAAAGATGAGGATCTTCCTTTCTTTCTTTCTTTTTTTCTTCGTTTTCTTCTTCTTTTATGTTTTTCTTCTTCATCATCTTTTTCTTCTTATTAATATTCTTCTTATTTTTCTCCTTCTCGTAAGAAGATGAAGAAAAGAAGAAGGAGAAAGATGAAGAGAAGAAGGAAGAAGAAAAAGAAAAAAATATGAGAAAAAAGATAAAGGGAAAGAACAAGAGAAAGAAGAAGGCGAAGAAGAATAAGAAGACAAAGAAGAACAAAAAGGAAGATGAGGAAGAGAAAAAGAAGATGAAGATGTAGAAGAAGCAGAAAAAGAAGATGAAAAAAAAGAGGAGGAGAAAGATGAAGAGAAGAAAGAACAAAAAGAAGAAAAACAGATATAAATAAGATAAAGAGAAAGAACAAGAGATGAAAGAAGAAAAAGAAAAAAAAATGAAGAAGAGGAAGAACAAAAAGAGAAGAAATAAGAAGAGAGAGAGAAGAAGAGAACGACAAGGAAGAAGAACAAAAAGAAGGTAAAGAAAAAGAAGAGAAAGAAGAGAAAGAGAAGAAACAAGAAGAAAAAGAAGAGGACAAAAAAGAACAAGAAGAAGAAGAAAAAAATATGACGGTAGGAGAAAAAGGAAAAAAGGAGATGAAGAATAAGCAAAAAAAAATGAAAAAGAAGAGAAAGAGCAAGAGAAAGAGCAAGAAAGAAAAAGAAGAGAAAGAAGAAGACGAAGAGGACGAAAAAAAAGGAAGGGGAAAGAGGAAGTAGAAGAAGAGGAAGAAAAAGAAGATGCAGAAAAAAGGAAAAAAGGAGAAAAATTAAGAGAAGAAAGAAAAAGAAGAAGAAAAACCGATATAAATCAGATAAAGAGAAAGAACAGGAGATGAAAGAAGAAAAAGAGAAAGAAGATGAAGAAGAGGAAGAACAAAAAGAGAAGAAATAAGAAGAGGACAAAAAATAAGATGAAGAAATCGAAGAAGAAGAAGAGAACGAGAAGGGAGAAGAAAGTGAAGAAAAAGAAGAGAAAGAAGAAAAATAAGAAGAGGAAGAGAAGAAAGAAGAAGAGGACAACGAAGAAGAAGAAGAAGAGGGCACAAAATATGAAGAAGGAGAAAAAGGAAAAAAGAAGATGATGAAGAAGCAAAAGAAATAAAAAAAAGAGAAAATGCAAGAGAAAGAGCAAGAAAAAAAAGAACAGAAAGAAGAAGACGAAGAGGACGAAAAAAAGGAAGGGGAAAGAGGAAGTAGAAGAAGAGGAAGAAAAAGAAGATGCAGAAAAAAGGAAAAAGGAGAAAAATTAAGAGAAGAAAGAAAAAGAAGAAGAAAAACCGATATAAATCAGATAAAGAGAAAGAACAGGAGATGAAAGAAGAAAAAGAGAAAGAAGATGAAGAAGAGGAAGAACAAAAAGAGAAGAAATAAGAAGAGGACAAAATAAGATGAAGAAATCGAAGAAGAAGAAGAGAACGAGAAGGGAGAAGAAAGTGAAGAAAAAGAAGAGAAAGAAGAAAAATAAGAAGAGGAAGAGAAGAAAGAAGAAGAGGACAACGAAGAAGAAGAAGAAGAGGGCACAAAATATGAAGAAGGAGAAAAAGGAAAAAAGAAGATGATGAAGAAGCAAAAGAAATAAAAAAAAAGAGAAAATGCAAGAGAAAGAGCAAGAAAAAAAAAGAACAGAAAGAAGAAGACGAAGGAGAAGATGAATTAAAAGAAGAAGAATAAAAAGAAGATGAAGGAGAAGAAGAGGATATAGGGGAAAAGGGAAAGGAAAAGGATAAGGAAGAAGAATTAGGAAAATATGAGGAGAAAGATGAAGAAATGGAAGATGAAAAGGAAGAGGAATAAGAAGCGAAAGAAGAAGAGGAAGAAGGAGAAGCAGAAGGAGAAGACGAAGGAGAAGGGGAAGAAGAAGAGAGAGGACAAAAAGAAGAAAAAAAAAGACAAAGACGAAGAACAAGAAGATAAAGACGAAGAAAAAAAAGAAGAGGAGAAATTAGAAGAGAACGAAGATGAGGAAGAAGAAGAAGACAAATGCAAAGAAGAAGAAGAGGAAGCAAAAGAACAAAAAGAAAAAAGAAAAAAAAAAGAAGAAGCAAAATAAGAAGAATAATAATAAGAAGAAAAATATGATGAAGAAGAAAAAGAAGAAGAATCGAAAAAGAAGAAGAAGAGATAAAAGAAGAAGAAAAAGAAGACGAAGAAGAAGAGATATAAGAAAAGAATTAAGATGATGAAGAAGAAGAAAAGGAAGAGAGGGAAGAAGAAGAATAAGAAGAGAAGGAGCAAGAGGAAAATGAAGAGGAATATGAAGAAAAGGAAGAAGAAGAAGAAAAAGAGAAAGAAAAATGCGAAGAAGGAGGAGAGGAACCAGAAGAGGAAGCAGAAGAGGAAGCAGAAGAGGAAAAAAAGAAGAGGAAGAACAAAAGACGAAGTAGAAAAATAAGAAGAAGAATAATAAGAAGAAAATGATGATGAAGAAGAAAAATAGAAAAAAAGAAGAAACGAAACAGAAGAAAAAGAGAAAAAAGAAGAAGAAAAAGAAGATGAAGACGAAGAAAAAAAACGAGAAATAAGATGAGGAAAAAAAAGAAGGAGGAAAGGAGGAAGAAGAAGAAGAGGAAGAGGTAGAGGAATATGTAGAAGTGGGAGAAGAAGAAGAAGAGGAAAAACAAAAAGAAGAAGAAGAAGAAGAAGAAAAGGAAGAAGAAGAGGAAGAGGAAGAAAAATGAGAAGATGGAGAAGTGGAACCAGAAGAGGAAGCAGAAGAGGAAAAAGAAGAAGAGGAAGAACAAAAGACGAAGTAGAAAAATAAGAAGAAGAGTAATAAGAAGAAAATAATGATGAAGAAGAAAAATAGAAAAAAAGAAGAAACGAAACAGAAGAAAAAGAGATAAAAGAAGAAGAAAAAGAAGAAGAAAAAGAAGAAGAAAAAGAAGATGAAGACGAAGAAAAAGAAGAGAAATAAGAAAAGAAATAAGATGAGGAAGAAGAAGAAGAGGAACAGGAGGAAGAAGAAGAGAAAGAAGAAACGAAAGATGAGGAGGAGAAAAGAACATGAAGAAGTAGAAGAAGCAGAAAAAGAAGAGCAAGAAGAATATGAGGAAAAAGAAGAAGAGAAAGAATAAGCGAAAAATAAGGAAGAGAAAAAGAAGATGAAGACAAAAAGGTGGGGAAAGATGAAGGAAGAAGAAGAAGACAAAGATGAGAGAGAAGAGAAAGAGAAAGAACACGAGATGAAAGCAGAAAAATAGAAAGAATGAGAGAAAGAAGAAGACGAAGAAGAAGAAAAGAAGAAAAGGAAGATGACGAAGAGAAAAAAGAAGATGAAGAAGTAGAAGAAGCAGAAAAAGAAGATGAAGAAAAACAGGAGAAAAATGAAGAAAAGGAAGAAGAAAAAGAAGAAGAAGAACAAAAGATGGGAAAGAAGATAAAGGGAAAGAACAAGAGGTAAAAGAAGAAAAAGTGAAAGAATAAGAGAAAGAAGAAGACGAAGAAGAATAAGAAGACAAAGAAGAAGAAGAAAAGAAGAAAATTAAGATAAGGAAGAGAAAAAGAAGATGAAGATGTAGATGTAGAAGAAGCAGAAAAAAAGATCAAAAAGGAGAAGAAAGATGATGAGAAGAAAGAACAAAAAGAAGAAAAAGGGATATAAATAAGAGAAAGAGAAAGAACAAGAGATGAAAGAAGAAAAAGAGAAAAAAGAAGAGAAGGAAGATGAAGAAGAGGAAGAACAAAAAGATAGGAAATAAGAAGAGGACAAAAAATATGACGAAGAAATCGAACAAGGAATAGGAAAAAGAACAAAAAGAAAGAAGAAAAAGAAAAGAAAGACGAAGAAGAAGAAGCAGAGGAAGCGAAGAAAGAAGGAGAAGAAGAAGAAGATGAAAACGACAAAGAAGAAGAAGAAAAAGAAAAAAATATGAAGAAGGAGAAAAAGGAAAAAAAGAAGATGAAGAAGGAGCAAAAGAGATGAAAAAGAAGAGAAAGAGCAAGAGAAAGAGCAAGAAAGAAGAAGAAGAGAAAGAAGAAGAGAAAGAAGACGAAGAAGACGAAAAAAGTAAGGGAGAAAGAGGAAAAAGAAGAAGTGGATGAAGGAAAAGATGAATTAAAAGAAGAAGAAGAAGAAGAGGATTTAGGGGAAAATGGAAAGGAAAAGGAAAAGGAAAAAGAATATGGAAAATAAGAGAAAAAAGATGAAGAAATGGAAAACGAAAAGGAAGAGGAAAAGCAGCGAAAGAAGAAGAGGGAAAAGGAGAAGAATAAGACAACTGCGAAGAAGGAGAAGAGGAACCAGAAGAGGAAGCAAAAGAACAAAAAGAAGAAAAAGGGGAAGAGGAAGAAAAAAGACGTAGAAGAAACATAAGAAGAATTATAATAAGAAGACGATGATGATGAAGAAGAAAAGGAGAAAGAAGAAGAAAAAAGAAAAAGAACAAGTAAGGAAACTCTAGTCGGAGGTGCCCGACTAGGAAATACCCTGAACCCCGCCTATCGGCGGCTTTAAATGCACTTCAAAGTTTGTATATAATTTTAAATTAAATTAAAAAATTAAAAAAAAAACAAAAAAGATTAAATAACTTGCATAAAAAAAGTTTTGACGTCAGCTTAGAGAATCGAACCCGAGACTTTATGTCGGCGATCATCGTTTCTATCAACACAGCCGTTGCAATACATAAGAGTGAGATAGCGAATTCCTAAGTACAGTTATTGAGCTACTGAGCTGCTGTACTTCTGCTTGAAAATTCATCCCCTATTTGTCTTTGTTGTTGTTGTTATGAATTCTTCGAATTTTCTAGAGCTTCTGCTGCTGTTGCCATGCGCGTGTGTACGTAAACGTTTGGTAAACGTTTCGTTTAATAACATAATGCATTTCATCTATTCATATGTATGTACATATGTATATAATATTGACTTTATTTAAGTTATATCAATGTTACTCTTATGTTATATATATGTAAATATATACAGTATGTACATGTGTACATACATATGTATGTATATTGCAAGCAACGCATACATACACACGCACACGCATACGCTCTGCTAACTGCGCAGTTTACTCAGCGACTGCGCTGCGCCAATATGTGCGTGTTATGGGAAACTAAATGCTTAATAACTTTTTTGTAGATCGACTTTCTTAATCAAACTTGCGCAGCGTAATTATATCATTCATATGTGTTCGTGTGCAAAAGCACAAGTCTCTAGTATTTGAAATAAGTGTTTTGAAAATTTGGGCGAAGGGGGCGTGGCATCCAAAATTTAACAAAATTTTGATAAATTGTATAAAAGTCCCATTAAGCTAAATACAAGTTTTGGAGTCTTTAACTATAAAGATGTAGAAGATATAATTTTAAAACTGAAAATCGATTTGGTTTTTAATCGATAAAAAAAGAACGAGAAGAGTTATCGAATTTTTAAAACAAACTCGACCTGCGCGTGATATACACGAATCTATAAAAAAAAAGTTCAAGTCTCTAGCTATTATAGGTTCTGAGATCCACGCGTTCAAACATACGGACAGACGGACAGACGGACGGACGGACAGACGGACAGACGGACAGAAGACAGACGGACAGGGCTCAATCGACTCGGCTTGTCGTCCTGATCAAGAATATATATACTTTATGGGGTCTGCCACGCCTCGTTCTGCCTGTTACATACATTTGGGCTGCAACAAAACCATTATACCCTGATTACCCATTTTTAATGGGTTCAGGGTATAAAAAGGAAGATGAGAAAGAGAAAAAAAAGATGAAGAAAAAAAAGGAGGAGAAAGGTCAAGAGAAGAAAGAACAAGAAGAATAAAAAGATAAAAAGAAGAGAAAGAACAAGAGATGAAAGAAGAAAAAAAAGAAGTCGAAAAAAAGACAAAGAAGAAAAATAAGAAGAATAATAATAAGAAGAAGAAGATAATGAAGAAGAAAAATAAAAAGAAGAAGAAAAAAATAAAAAGAAGAAGAGATAAAACAATAAGAAGAAGAAGAAGAAGACGAAGACGAAGAAAAAGGAGAGGAGAGAAATAAGAGGAAGAAGAAGAAGAGGAAGAGGAGGAAGAAGAAGAAGAAGAAGAAGAGGAAGAGCAAGAGGAAAAGGAAGAGGAATATGTAGAAGAGGAGAACAAGAAGAAGAGGAAGAACAAAAAGAAGACGATGAAGAAGAAGAGAAAGATGAAACGAAAGATGAGCAAGAGAAATAAAAGATGAAGAAGTAGAAGAAGATGAAAAAAAGGAGGAGAAAGATTAAGAGAAGATAGAAGAAGAAACAAGTAAGGAAACTCTAGTCGGAGGTGCCCGACTAGGAAATACCCTGAACCCCGCCTATCGGCGGCTTTAAATGCACTTCAAAGTTTATATATAATTATTTTAAATTAAATTAAAAAATTAAAAAAAAACAAAAAAGATTAAGTAACTTGCATAAAAAAAGTTTTGACGTCAGCTTAGAGAATCGAACTCGAGACTTTATGTCGGCGATCATCGCTTCTATCAACACAGCCGTTGCAATACATAAGAGTGAGATAGCGAATTCCTAAGTACAGTTATTGAGCTACTGAGCTGCTGCTACTGAGCTGCTGAACTTCTGCTTAAAATTCATCCCCAATTTGTCTTTGTTGTTGTTGTTATGAATTCTTCGAATTTTCTAGAGCTTCTGCTGCTGTTGCCATGCGCGTGTGTACGTAAACGTTTGGTAAACGTTTCGTTTAATAACATAATGCATTTCATCTATTCATATGTATGTATGTATTCATACATATGTATATTATATTGACTTTATTTAAGTTATATCAATGTTACTCTTATTTTATATACATGTATACATACATATATAATATATGTAAATATATACAGTATGTACTTGTGTACATACATATGTATGTATATTGCAAGCAACGCATACATACACACGCACACGCATATGCTCTGCTAACTGCGCAGTTTACTCAGCGACTTCGCTGCGCCAATATGTGTGTGTTATGGAAAATTAAATGTTTAATAACTTTTTTTGTAGATCGACTTTCTTAATCAAACTTGCGCAGCGTAATTATATCATTCATATGCGTGTATGTGCAAAAGCACAAGTCTCTAGTATTTGAAATAAGTGTTTTGAAAATTTGGGCGAAGGGGGCGTGGCATCCAAAATTTAACAAAAATCAAAATTGTATAAAAGTCCCATTAAGCTAAATACAAGATTTGGAGTTTCTAACTATAAAGATGTAGAAGATATAATTTTAAAACTGAAAATCGATTTCGTTTTTAATCGATAAAAAAAGAACGAGAAGAGTTATCGAATTTCTAAAACAAACTCGACCTGCGCGTGATATACACGAATCTATAAAAAAAAAGTTCAAGTCTCTAGCTATTATAGGTTCTGAGATCCACGCGTTCAAACATACGGACAGACGGACAGACGGACAGACAGACAGACGGACAGGGCTCAATCGACTCGGCTTGTCGTCCTGATCAAGAATATATATACTTTATGGGGTCTGCCATGCCTCCTTCTGCCTGTTACATACATTTGGGCTGCAACAAAACCATTATACCCTGATTACCCATTTTTAATGGGTTCAGGGTATAAAAAGATGAGGAAGAAGAGAAAGAATAAGAGAAAGGAGGAGACAAAGAAGAAGAAGAAAAGAAGAAAAGGAAGATGAGAAATAGAAAAAGAAGATTAAGAAGAAGAAAAAGAGAAAAAAGAAGAAGAAAGAAAAAGAAGAAGAAGAAAAAGAAGAATATGATGAAAAGGAAGAAAAAGAAAATTAATATGAAGAAGGAGAAGAAGCGAAAGAGAAGGAAGAAGATGCAAAAGAAAGTGATGATGAGAAAGTTGAAGAAGGAGAAGAAGAAGAGAAGAAATAAGAAGAAGACGAGGACAAAGAAGAAGATGAAGAAATGGAAGAAGAAGAAGAAGAGAACGAGAAGGAAGAAGAACCAAAAGAAAGTGAAGAAAAAGAAGAGAAAGAAGAAGAAGAAGAAGAAAAAAGAAAGAAGAAGAGGACAACGAAGAAGAAGAAGAGGACAAAAAATATGAAGAAGGAGAAAAAGGAAAAAGAAGATGAAGAAGAAGCAAAAGAAATAAAAAAAAGGAGAAAATGCAAGAGAAAGAGCAAGAAAGAAAAAGAAGAGAAAGAAGAAAAGAAAGAAGACGAAGAAGACGAAAAAAAGGAAGGGAGAAAGAGGAAGAAGAAGAAGAAGACGAAGGAGAAGATGAATTAAAAGAAGAAGATGAAGAATAAAAAGAAGATGAAGGAGAAGAAGAGGATATAATGGAAAAGGGAAAGGAAAAGGATAAGGAAGAAGAATTAGGAAAATATAAAGAGAAAGATGAAGAAATGGAAGATGAAAAGGAAGAGGAATAAGAATCGAAAGAAGAAGAGGAAGAAGTAGAGACAAAAGGACAAAAAGAAGAAAAAAAAGACGAAGACGAAAAACAAGAAGATAAAGACGAAGAAAAAGAAAATGAAGACGAAGAAAAAAAAGAAGAGGAGAAATTAGAAGAGAAAGAAGATGAGGAAGAAGAAGAAGACAAATGTAAAGAAGGAGAAGAGGAAGCAAAAGAACAAAAAGAAGAAGAGGAAAAAAAGACGAAGAAGAAAAATAAGAAGAAGAATAATAAGAAGAAGAAGATGATGAAGAAGAAAAGAGAAAAAAGAAAAAAAAGAAGAAATAAAACAAGGAGAAGAATATAGAGAAACAAGAAGAGGAATAAGAAGATGACGAAGAAGATGAATAAAAAGAGAAGAAATAAGAAGAAGAAGAAGAAGAGGAAGCGAAAGAGAAGTAAGAAGATGCAAAGGAAAGAGATGAAGAGGAAGAGAAAAAAGAAGAGAGCAAGGAAGAAGAAGAATAAGAAGATAAAGACGAAGAAAAAAACGAGAAATAAGATGAGGAAGAAAAAGAAGGAGGAAAGGAGGAAGAAGAAGAAGAGGAAGAGGTAGAGGAATATGTAGAAGTGGGAGAAGAAGAAGAAGAGGAAAAACAAAAAAAGAAGAAGAAGAAAAAGAAAAAGAAGAAGAAGAGGAAGAGGAAGAAAAATGAGAAGATGGAGAAGAGGAACCAGAAGAGGAAGCAGAAGAGGAAAAAGAAGAAGAGGAAGAACAAAAGACGAAGTAGAAAAATAAGAAGAAGAATAATAAGAAGAAAATAATGATGAAGAAGAAAAATAGAAAAAAAGAAGAAACGAAACAGAAGAAAAAGAGATAAAAGAAGAAGAAAAAGAAGAAGAAAAAGAAGATGAAGACGAAGAAAAAGAAGAGAAATAAGAAAATAAATAAGATTGGGAAGAAGAAGAAGAAGGGGGAGAGGAGGACGAAGAAGTAGAAGAACAGGAAGAGCAAGAGGAAGAGGTAGAGGAATATGTAGAAGTGGGAGAAGAAGAAGAAGAGGAAGAACAAAACGAAGACGAAGAAGAAGAAGAGAAAGAAGAGACAAAAGATGAGGAAGAGAAATAAGAAAAATAAATAAGATAAAATTATAAATAAATAAGAGAAATAAGAAAAGAAATAAGATGAGGAAGAAGAAGAAGAGGAACAGGAGGAAGAAGAAGAAGAAGAAGAGAAAGAAGAAACGAAAGATGAGGAAGAGAAAAGAACATGAAGAAGCAGAAAAAGAAGAGCAAGAAGAAGATGAGGAAAAAGAAGAAGAAGAGAAAGAATAAGCGAAAGCTAAGGAAGAGAAAAAGAAGATGAAGAAAAAAAGGTGGGGAAAGATGAAGGAAGAAGAAGAAGACAAAGATGAGAGAGAAGAGAAAGAGAAAGAACACGAGATGAAAGCAGAAAAATAGAAAGAATGAGAGAAAGAAGAAGACAAAGAAGAAGAAAAGAAGAAAAGGAAGATGACGAAGAGAAAAAGAAGATGAAGAAGTAGAAGAAGCAGAAAAAGAAGATGAAGAAAAACAGGAGAAAAATGAAGAAAAGAAAGAAGAAAAAGAAGAAGAAGAACAAAAAATGGGAAAGAAGATAAAGGGAAAGAACAAGAGTTAAAAGAAGAAAAAGTGAAAGAATAAGAGAAAGAAGAAGAGAAAGAAGAAGACGAAGAAGAATAAGAAGACAAAGAAGAAGAAGAAAAGAAGAAAATTAAGATAAGGAAGAGAAAAAGAAGATGAAGATGTAGAAGAAGCAGAAAAAAAGATCAAAAAGGAGAAGAAAGATGATGAGAAGAAAGAACAAAAAGAAGAAAAAGGGATATAAATAAGAGAAAGAGAAAGAACAAGAGATGAAAGAAGAAAAAGAGAAAAAAGAAGAGAAGGAAGAGGAAGAAGAGGAAGAACAAAAAGATAGGAAATAAGAAGAGGACAAAAAATATGATGAAAAAATCGAACAAGAACGAGAAGGTAGAAGAACAAAAAGAAAGAAGGAAAAAAAGAGAAAGAAGAAGAAGAAGCAGAGGAAGCGAAGAAAGAAGGAGAAGAAGAAGAAGAAGAAAACGACAAAGAAGAGGAAGAAAAAGAAAAAAATATGAAGAAGGAGAAAAAGGAAAAAAAGAAGATAAAGAAGGAGCAAAAGAGATGAAAAAGAAGAGAAAGAGCAAGAGAAAGAGCAAGAAAGAAGAAGAAGAGAAAGAAGAAGAGAAAGAAGACGAAGAAGACGAAAAAAGTAAGGGAGAAAGAGGAAAAAGAAGAAGTGGATGAAGGAAAAGATGAATTAAAAGAAGAAGAAGAAGAAAAAGAGGATTTAGGGGAAAATGGAAAGGAAAAGGAAAAAGAATAAGGAAAATTAGAGAAAAAAGATGAAGAAATGGAAAACGAAAAGGAAGAGGAATAAGAAGCGAAAGAAGAAGAGGGAACAGGAGAAGAATAAGACAAATGCGAAGAAGGAGAAGAGGAACCAGAAGAGGAAGCAAAAGAACAAAAAAAACAAAAAGGGGAAGAGGAAGAAAAAAGGCGTAGAAGAAACATAAGAAGAATTATATTAAGAAGATGATGATGATGAAGGAGAAAAGGAGAAAGAAGAAAAAAAAAGAAAAAGAACAAGTAAGGAAACTCTAGTCGGAGGTGCCCGACTAGGAAATACCCTGAACCCCGCCTATCGGCGGCTTTAAATGCACTTCAAAGTTTGTATATAATTTTAAATTAAATTAAAAAATTAAAAAAAAAGATTAAGTAACTTGCATAAAAAAAGTTGACGTCAGCTTAGAGAATCGAACCCGAGACTTTATGTCGGCGATCATCGCTTCTACCAACACAGCCGTTGCAATACATAAGAGTGAGATAGCGAATTCCTAAGTAAAGTTATTGAGCTACTGAGCTACTGCTACTGAGCTGCTGAACTTCTGCTGAAAATTCATCCCCAATTTGTCTTTGTTGTTGTTGTTATGAATTCTTCGAATTTTCTAGAGCTTCTGCTGCTGTTGCCATGCGCGTGTGTGTGTACGTAAACGTTTGCTAAACGTTTCGTTTAATAACATAATGCATTTCATCTATTCATATGTATATTATATTGACTTTAAGTTATATCAATATTACTCTTATTTTATATATATGTAAATATATACAGTATGTACGTGTGTACATACATATGTATGTATATTGCGAGCAACGCATACATACACACGCACACGCATACGCTCTGCTAACTGCGCAGTTTACTCAGCGACTGCGCTGCGCCAATATGTGCGTGTTATGGGAAATTAAATGCTTAATAACTTTTTTTGTAGATCTTTCTTTACTTTCTTAATCAAACTTGCGCAGCGTAATTATATCATTCATATGTGTGCGTGTGCAAAAGCACAAGTCTCTAGTATTTGAAATAAGTGTTTTGAAAATTTGGGCGAAGGGGGCGTGGCATCCAAAATTAAGCAAAAATCAAAATTGTATAAAAGTCCCATTAAGCTAAATACAAGATTTGGAGTCTTTAACTATCAAGATATAGGAGATATAATTTTAAAACTGAAAAACCGATTTCGTTTTTAATCGATAAAAAAAGAACGAGAAGAGTTATCGAATTTCTAAACAACAAACAAACTCGACCTGCGCGTTATATACACGAATCTATAAAAAAAAAGTTCAAGTCTCTAGCTATTATAGGTTCTGAGATCCACACGTTCAAACATACGGACAGACGGACAGACGGACGGACAGACAGACGGACAGACGGACAGACAGATAGACGGACAGGGCTCAATCGACTCAGCTTGTCGTCCTGATCAAGAATATATATCTATGGGGTCTGCCACGCCTCGTTCTGCCTGTTTTATACATTTGGGCTGCAACAAAACCATTATACCCTGATTACCCAATTTTAATGGGTTCAGGGTATAAAAAGAAAAGGTAAAAAAAGAAGAAGAAAAAGAGAAATAGGAAAAGAAATAAGATGAGGAAGGAGAAGAAGAGGAACAGGAGGAAGCAGAAGAGAAAAAAGAAGCGAAAGATAAGGAAGAGAAAATGAAGATAAAAAAGTAGAAGAAGCAGAAAAAAAAAGAAAAATGGACGAGAAAGATGAAGAGAAGAAATAACAAGAAGAAGAAAAAAACATGAAAAAAACGAGAAAGGGAAAGAACAAGATGAAAGAAGAAAAAAAGAAAAAAGAAGAGAAAGAAAAAGAGAAAGAAGAAGAGGAATAAAAAGATGAAGGAGAGGAAGAGCAAAAAGAGAGGAAATAAGAAGAAGAAGAAGAGGAAGAGAAG
This sequence comes from Drosophila fulvimacula, assembly GCA_035045555.1. Taxonomy (NCBI): domain Eukaryota; kingdom Metazoa; phylum Arthropoda; class Insecta; order Diptera; family Drosophilidae; genus Drosophila; species Drosophila fulvimacula. The sequence continues at coordinate 57,871 of JAWNOX010000073.1, read as the reverse complement.
AAAGAAGAAGAAGAAGGAGAAGAGGACAAAGCAGAAGATAAAAAAAAAATATGAAGAAGGAGAAAAAGGAAAAAAAAAGATAAAGAAGAAGCACAAGAGATGAAAAAAAAGAGAAAGAGAAAGAACAAGAAAGAAGAAGAAGAGAAAGAAGACGAAGAAGACGAAAAAGAGGAATGGAGAAAGAGGAAGAGCAAGAAGAAGATGAAGAAGAAGACGAAGGATAAGATGAATTAAAGGAAGAAAAAGAAGAAGAAGAAAAAGAAGATAAAGAAGAAGAAGAGAAAAAATAAGATGAAGAAGAAGAGGATATACGGGAAATGGAAAAGGAAAAGGAAGAAGAATAAGGAGAATAAGAGGAAAAGTATGAAGAAACGGAAGATGAATAGGAAGAGGAATAAGAAGCGAAAGAAAAAGGAGAAGCATAAGAAGAAGACGAAGAATAAGAGGAAGAAGAAGAGAAAGAAAAAGAAGAAGAAAAAGAAGAAGACGAAGAAAAGGAAGAGAAGAAGAAGAAGAAGAAGAAGAGGACAAAGAAGAAGATGAAGAAAAGGAAGAAGTAGCTTAGGAAAAAAAATATTAAGAAGGAGAAAAAGGAAAAAAAGAAGGTGAACAAGAAACAAAAGAGATGAAAAAGAAGAGAAAGAGCAAGAAAGAAGAAGAAGAGAAAGAAGACGAAGAAGAAAAAGACGAAAAAAGGAAGGGAGAAAGAGGAAGAAGAAGAAAAAGAAGGCGAAGACGAAGAAAACAAGAAGAAGAGAAATAAGAAAAGAAATAAGATGAGGAAGAAGATAAAGAAGAGGAAAAGGAGGAAGAAAAAAAAGAGGATTTGGAAGAGGGAGAAGAACAAAAAGAAGACGAAAAAAAGAAGATAAAGAAGAAACGAAAGATGAGGAAGAGAAAAAGAAGATGAAGAAGTAGAAGAAGCAGAAAAAGAAGATGAAGAAAAAAAGAAGGAGAAAGATGAAGATAAGAAGGAAGTAGAAGAAGAAAATAAGATGAGAAAGAAGAGAAAGAGAAAGAACAAGAGATGAAAGCAGAAAAATAGAAAGAATAAGAGAAAGAAGAAGAAGAAGGCAAACAAGAAGAAGAAAAGAAGAAAAGGAAGATGAGGAAGAGAAAAAGAAGATGAAGAAGTAGAAGAAGCAGAAAAAGAAGATGAAGGAAAAAAGGAGGAGAAAGATGAAGAGAAGAAGGAAGAAGAAGAAAAAAAGTTGAGAAATAAGACAAAGAGAAAGAACAAGAGATGAAAGCAGAAAAATAGAAAGAATAAGAGAAAAAAGAAGACAAAGAAGAAGAAGAAAAAAAGAAAAAGAAGAAGAAGTGATAAAAGAAGGAGAAGAAGAAGAGAAAGAGCAAAAAGAGATAAAATAAGAAGAAGAAGAAGAGGACAAAGAAGAAGATGAAGAAAAGGAAGAAAAAGAAAAGGAATATAAAGAAGGAGAAGAAAAAGAAGAAGCGAAAGAGAAGGAAGAAGATGCAAAAGAAAGTGAAGAATATAAAGTTGAAGAAGAAGAAGAAGAGGAAGAAGAAGGGAAGAAATAAGAAGCAGAAGAGGACACAGACGAAGATGAAGAAATGGAAGCAGAAGAAGAAGAAAAAATATGAAGAGTGTAGAAAAAGGAAAAAAGGAAATGAAGAAGAAGCAAAGGAGATGAAAAAGAAGAGAAAGAGAAAGAGAGAGAAGAAGAAGAAAATGAAGACAAAGACGAAGAAAAAGAAGAAGAAAAAGAAAATGAAAACGAAGAATCAGAAGAAGAATAAGGTGAAGACGAAGAAAAAAAAGAAGAGGAGAAATAAGAAGAGAAAGAAGATGAGGAAGAGGAAGAAGAAGAGGAGGGAGGAAGAAGAAGAAGAGGGAGAGGGAGAGGAATATGAAGAAACGAAAAGAGAAGAAGAAGAGGAAGAAGAAGAAAATAAATGCGAAGAAGAAGAAGAGGAACCAGAAGAGGAAGCAGAAGAACAAAAAGAAGAAGAGGAAGAAAAAAGACGAAGAATAATAATAATAAGAAAAAGAAGATAATGAAGAAGAGAAAGAGAAAGAAGAAGAGAAAACTGAAAGAAAGAAGAAGAGATAATAGAAGAAGAAGAAGAAGAAGAAGAAGAAGAGAAATAAGAAAAGAAATAAGGTGGAGAAGAAGAGAAACAGGAGGAAGAAGAACAAGTAGGGGAACTCTAGTAGGAGGTGCCCGACTAGGAAATACCCTGAACCCCGCCTATCGGCGGCTTTAAATGCACTTCAAAGTTCATATATAATTTTAAATTAAATTAAAAAAGTAAAAAAAAAAAAAGATTAAGTAACTTGCATAAAAAAAAGTTGACGTCAGCTTAGAGAATCGAACCCGCGACTTTATGTCGGCGATCATCGCTTCTACCAACATAGCCGTTGCAATACATAAGAGTGAGATAGCGAATACCTAAGTAATGTTATTGAGCTACTGAGCTTCTGCTACGGAGCTGCTGAACTTCTGCTGAAAATTCATCCCCAATTTGTCTTTGTTGTTGTTGTTATGAATTCTTCGAATTTGCTAGAGCTTCTGCTGCTGTTGCCACGCGCGCACGTGAACGTTTGGTAAACGTTTCGTTTAATAACATAATGCATTTCATCTATTCATATGTATATTATATTGACTTTATTTAAGTTATATCAATGTTACTCTTATTTTATATATATGTAAATATATACAGTATGTACATGTGTACATACATATGTATGTACATATATTGCAAGCAACGCATACATACACACGCACACGCATACGCTCTGCTAACTGCGCAGTTTACTCAGCGACTGCGCTGCGCCAATATGTGCGTGATATGGAAAATTAAATGTTTAATAACTTTTTTTGTAGATCGACTTTCTTAATCAAACTTGCGCAGCGTAATTATATCATTCATATGTGTGTATGTGCAAAAGTATAAGTCTCTAGTATTTGAAATAAGTGTTTTGAAAATTTGGGCGAAGGGGGCGTGGCATCCAATTAACAAAAATCAAAATTGTATAAAAGACCCATTAAGCTAAATACAAGATTTGGAGTCTCTAACTATAAAGATGCAGAAGATAAAATTTTAAAACTGAAAATCGATTTCGTTTTTAATCGATAAAAAAAGAACGAGAAGAGTTATCGAATTTCTAAAACAAACTCAGCCTGCGCGTGATATACACGAATCTATAAAAAAAAAGTTCAAGTCTCTAGCTATTATAGGTTCTGAGATCCACACGTTCAAACATACGGACAGACAGACAGACGGACAGGGCTCAATCGACTCGGCTTGTCGTCCTGATCAAGAATATATATACTTTATGGGGTCTGCCACGCCTCCTTCTGCCTGTTTTATACATTTGGGCTGCAACAAAACCATTATACCCTGATTCCCCATTTAAAATGGGTTCAGGGTATAAAAATAATAAGAGGAAGAGGTAGACGAATATGTAGAAGAGATGAAGAGAAGAAAGAACAAGAAAAAGAAAAAAAGATAAAAAGAAGAGAAAGAGCAAGATATGAAAAAAGAAAAACAGAAAGAAAAAGAGAAAGAAGAAGAAGGAGAGGAATAAAAAGATAAAGAAGAGGAAGAGCAAAAAGAGAAGGAAGAAGAAGAAGAAGAGGACAGAGAAGAAGATGAAGAAAAGGCAGAAGAAGAAAAAGAATATGAAGAAGGAGAAGAAGAAGAAGCGAAAGATAAGGAAGATGATGGATTAGAAAGTGAAGATGAGAAAGTTGAAGAAGAAGAAAAAGAGAAAGAGGAAAAGAAGAAATAAGAAAAAGAGGACAAAGACGAAGATGAAGAAATGGAAGAAGAAGAAGAAGAAAAAAAAATAAAGAAGTAGAAAAAGGAAAAAGGAGATGAAGAAGAAGCAAAAGAGATGAAAAAGAAGAGAAAGAGCAAGAGAAAGAGCAAGACAAAAAAGAAAAGGAAGAAGGAGAAGCAGAAGAAGAAGACGAAGAAGAAGAGGAAAAAGAAGAGAGAGAAGAAGAAGAAGAAAATGAAGGCGAACAAAAAACGAAGAGGAGAAATAAAAAGAGAATGAAGATGAGGAAGAAGAAGAAGAAGAGGATGAGGAGGAAGAAGAAGAAGAGGGAGAGGAAGAGAAAAAAGAAGAGGAATATGAAGAAAAGGAAGAAGAAGAAGAAGAGGAAGAAGAAGAAGATAAATGCGAAGAAGGAGAAGAGGAACCAGAAGAGGAAGCAGAAGAACAAAAATAAGAAGAGGAAGAAAAAAGACGAAGAAGAATAATATTAAAAAGAAGAAGATAATAAAGAAGAAAAAAAGAAAGAAGAAGAAAAAACAAAAAGAAAGAAGAGCATATAATAGAAGAAGAAGAGGAAGAAAAAAGAGAAGACGAAAAAGAAGAAGAGAAAGAAGAAACGAAAGATAAGGAAGAGAAAAAGAAGATAAAGTAGAAGAAGCAGAAAAAGAAGATGAAAAAAAAGGAGGAGAAAGAAGAAGGAAGAAGAAGAAGACAAAAATATGAGAAAGAAGAGAAAGAGAAAGGACGAGATATGAAAGCAGAAAAATTGAAAGAATAAGTGAAAGAAGCAGAGAAAGAAGAAGACGAAGAAGAAGAAAAGAAAGGTGAGGACGAGAAGAAAAGAAAAGAGGATGAAGATATAGAAGAAGCAGAAAAAGAAGATAAAGAAGAAGAGGAATAAAAAGATGAAGAAGAGGAAGAGCAAAAAGAGAAGGAAAAAGAAAAGACGAAGAGGACAAAGAAGAAGATGAAGAAAAGGCAGAAGAAGAAAATGAATATAAAGAAGGAGAAAAAGAAGAAGATGGGAAAGAGAAGGAAAAATTGAAAAAGAAAGTGAAGATGAGAAAGTTGAAAGAGGGAGAAGAAGAGGAAGAGAAGAAATAAGAAGAAGAAGAGGACAAAGACGAAGATGAAGGAATGGAAGAAGAAGAAGAAAAAAAAATATGAAAAAGTAGAAAAAGGAAAAAAGGAGATGAAGAAGAAGCAAAAGAGATGAAAAAGAAGAGAAAGAGCAAGAGAAAGAGCAAGAAAAAAAAGAAGACGAAGAAGAAGACGAAGAAGGAGAAGCAGAAGAAGAAGACGACGAAGAAGAAAAGAGAGAAGAATAAGAAGAAAATGAAGACGAAGAAAAAACGAAGAGGAGAAATGAGAAGAGAAAGAAGATGAGGAAGAAGAAGAAGAGAAAGAGGAGGAAAAGAAGAAGAGGGAGAGGAAGAGGAAAAGGAAGAGGAATATTAAGAAAAGGAAGAAGAAGAGGAAGAAGAAGAAGATAAATGCGAAGAAGGAGAAGAGGAACCAGAAGAGGAAGGAAAAAAACAAAATAAAGAAAAAGAAGGGGAGGAAGAAAATAAAGCGAAGAAGAACAAGTAAGGAAACTCTAGTCGGAGGTGCCCGACTAGGAAATACCCTGAACCCCGCCTATCGGCGGCTTTAAATGCACTTCAAAGTTTGTATATAATTTTAAATTAAATTAAAAAATTAAAAGTATCTTGCATAAAAAAAGTTTTGACTTCAGCTTAGAGAATCGAACCCGAGACTTTATGTCGGCGATCATCGCTTCTACCAACGCAGCCGTTGCAATACATAAGGGTGAGATAGCGAATTCCTAAGTAAAATTATTGAGCTACTGAGCTGCTGAACTTCTACTGAAAATTCATACCCAATTTGTCTTTGTTGTTGATGTTATGAATTCTTCGAATTTTCTAGAGCTTCTGCTGCTGTTGCCACGCGCGTGTGTACGTAAACGTTTCGTTTAATAACATAATGCATTTCATCTATTCATATGTATATTATATTGACTTTATTTAAGTTATATCAATGTTACTCTTATTTTATATATATGTAAATATATACAGTATGTACATATGTACATATATATATGTATATTGGAAGGAACGCATACATACACACGCGCACGCATACGCTCTGCTAACTGCGCAGTTTACTCAGCAACTGCGCTGCGCCAATATGTGCGTGTTATGGGAAATTAAATGTTTAATAACTTTTTTTGTATATCGACTTTCTTAATCAAACTTGCGCAGCGTAATTATATCATTCATATGTGTGCGTGTGCAAAAGCACAAGTCTCTAGTATTTGAAATAAGTGTTTTGAAAATTTGGGCGAAGGGGGCGTGGCATCCAAAATTTAACAAAAATCAAAATTGTATAAAAGTCCCATTAAGCTAAATACAAGATTTGGAGTCTCTAACTATAAAGATGTAGAAGATATAATTTTAAAACTGAAAATCGATTTCGTTTTTAATCGATAAAAAAAGAACGAGAAGAGTTATCGAATTTCTAAAACAAACTCGGCCTGCGCGTGATATACACGAATCTATAAAAAAAAAGTTCAAGTCTCTAGCTATTATAGGTTCTGAGATCCACGCGTTCAAACATACGGACAGACGGACGGATGGACGGACGGACAGACGGACAGATGGACAGGGCTCAATCGACTCGGCTTGTCGTCCTGATCAAGAATATATATCCTTTATGGGGTCTGCCACGCCTCCTTCTGCCTGTTACATACATTTGGGCTGCAACAAAACCATTATACCCTGATTACCCATTTTTAATGGGTTCAGGGTATAAAAATAAGAAGAATAATAATAAGAAGAAGATGATGATGAAGAAGAAAAAAATAAAAAGAAGAGGTCATAAAAGAATAAGATAATGGAGATGAAGAGGAAGAAAAAGAAGATGAAGACGAAGAAAAAGAAAAAGAAGAGAAATAAGAAAAGAAATAAGATGAGGAAGAAGAAGAAGCTAAAGAGGAGGAAGAAGAAACGAAAGAAGAGGAAGAGAAAAAGAAGACGAAGAATTAGAAGAAGCAGAAAAAGAAGATAAAGAAAAAGGAGGAGAAATATGAAGAGAAGAAAGAAGAAGAAGAAGAAAAAAATAAGAGGAAGAAGAGCAGGAGAAAGAACAAGAGATGAAAAAAGAAAAAGAGAAAGAATAAGAGAAAGAAGAAGAGAAAGAAGAAGAAGAAGATGAAAAGGAAGATGAGGAAGAGAAAAAGAAGATGAAGAAGTAGAAGAAGCAGAAAAAGAAGATGAAAAAAAAGGAGGAGAAAGATGAAGAGAAGAAGGAAGAAAAAGAAGGAAAAAAATGAGAACGAAGACAAAGAGAAAGAACAAGAAATAAAAAAAGAAAAGCAGAAAGAAGAAGGGAAAGAAGATGGGAAAGAAGAAGAAGAGGAATAAAAAGATGAAGAAGAGGAAGAGCAAAAAGAGAAGGAAAAAGAAGAAGAAGAAGAGGACAAAGAAGAAGATGAAGAAAAGGCAGAAGAAGAAAAAGAATATGAAGAAGGAGAAGAAGAAGAAGAAGCGAAAGAGAAGGAAGAATATTGAAAAGAAAGTGAAGATGAGAAAGTTGAAGAAGACGAGGAGGAAGAGAAGAAATAAAAAGAAGAAGAAATGGAAGAAGAAGAAGAAAAAAAAATATGATAAAGTAGAAAAAGGAAAAAAGGAGATGAAGAAGAAGCAAAAGAGAAAGAAGAAAAAGAAGAGAAAGAGCTAGAAAAAAAAGAAGAGGAAGAAGAAGAGAAAGAAGGAGAAGCAGAACAGGAAGAGGACGAAGAAGAGGAAGAAGAAGAGAGAGAAGAAGAAGAAGAAGACAATGAAGACGAAGAAAAAACGAAGAGGAGAAATGAGAAGAGAAACAAGATGAGGAAGAAAAAGAAGAAGAAGAAGAGAAAGAGGAGGAAGAAGAAGACAAAAAAGAAGAAGAAAAAAGAGAAAGAGCAAGAGAACGAGCAAGAAAAAAAGAAGAGGAAGAAGGAGAAGCAGAAGAAGCAGAAGAAGAAGACGAAGAAGAAGAGGAAGAAGAGAGAGAAGAAGAAGAAAATGAAGACGAAGAAAAAACGAAGAGGAGAAATGAGAAGAGAAAGAAGATGAGGAAGAAGAATAAGAAGAAGAGAAAGAAGAGGAAGCAGAAGAAGATAAATATGGAGAAGGAGAAGAGGAACCAGAAGAGGAAGCAGAAGAACAAAACGAAGAAAAAGAAGAAGAGGAAGAAAACTACGATGAAGAATAATAATAATAAGAAGACGATTATGAAGAAAAATAAGAGAAAGAAGAAGAAAGAAAGAAAAGGAAGAAGAAGAGATAAAAGAAGAAGAAGAACAAGAAGAAAAAAAAGATGAAGACGAAGAAAAAGAGAAAAAAGAAAAGAAATAAGATGAGGAACGAGAAGAAGAGGAACAGGAGGAAGAAGAAACAGAAGAAGAGAAAAAAGAAAGGGAAGCGGAATATGAAAAAAAGGAAGAGGGAGAAGATAAATGCGAAGAAGGAGAAGAGGAACGAGATGAGGAAGCAGAGGATCAAAAAGAAGAAAAAGAAGAAGAGGCAGAAAAAAAACGAAGAAGAAGAGGAAGAAGAAGAAGAAGAAAATGAAGACGAAAAAAAAAACGAAGAGGAGAAATGGGAAGAGAAAGAAGATGCGGAAAAAGAAGAAGAAGAAGAGAAAGAGAAGGAAGAAGAAGAAGAGGGAGAGGAAGAGGAAAAGGAAGAGGAATATGAAGAAAAGGAAGAAGAAGAAGAAGAAGAGGAAGACGAAGACGATAAATGCGAAGAAGGAGAAGACGAACCAGAAGAGGAAGCAGAAGAACAAAATGAAGATAAAGAAGAGGAGGAAGAAAAAAAGACGAAGAAGAAAAATAAGAAGAATAATAATAAGAAGAAGATGATGATGAAGAAGAAAAAGAGAAAGGAGAAGAAAAAAAAAAAAGAAGAAGTCATAAAAGAAGAAGATGATAATGAATGTGAAGAGAAAGAAAAGAAGATGAAGACGAAGAAAAAGAAGAAGAAGACAAATAAGAAAAGAAATGAGATGAGGAAGAAGAAGAAGCTAAAGAGGAGGAAGAAGAAACGAAAGATGAGGAAGAGAAAAAGAAGATGAAGAAGTAGAAAAAGCAGAAAAGAAGATAAAGAAAAAAGGAGGCGAAATATGAAGAGAAGAAAGAAGAAGAAGAAGAAAAAAGGAAAAGAAAGAAGAGAAGGAGAAAGAACAAGAGATGAAAAAAGAGAAAGAATAAGAGAAAGAAGAAGAGAAAGAAGAAGAAGAAGACAGAGAAGAAGATGAAAAGCAAGATGAGGAAGAGAAAATGAAGATGAAGAATTAGAGGAAGCAGGAAAAGAAGATGATAAAAAAAGGAGAAAAGAGATGAAGAGAAGAAAGAACAAGAAGAAGAAAAGAAGATACAAAGAAGAGAAAGAGAAAGAACAAGAGATGAAAGAAGTAAAAGACAAAGAAGAAGGGAAACAAGAAGAGAAAGAAGAAGACGAAGAAGAAGAAGAACACAAAGAAGAAGAAAAAAAGATGAGGAAGCGAAAAAGAATGTGAAGAAGTACAAGAAGCAGAAAAAGAAGATAAAGAAGAAGAGGAGGAGAAAGATGAAGAGAAGAAAGAATAAGAAGAAGAAAAAAAAGAGGAGAAAGAAAAAGAACAAGAGATGAAAGAAGAAAAAAAAAGAATAAGAGAAAAAAGAAAAGGAATAAAAAGATGAAGAAGAGGAAGAACAACAACAGAAGAAATAAGAAGAAGAAGAAGAGGACAAAGAAGAAGATGAAGAAAAGTAAGAAGAAGAAAAAGAATATGAAGAAGGAGAAGAAGAAAAAGAAGCGGAAGAGAAGAAAGAAGATGCAAAAGAAAGTGAAGAAGAGAAAGTTGAAGAAGAGGAAGGGAAAAAGAAGAGGACAAAGAAGAAGATGAAGAAATGGATGAAGAAGTAGAAGAAGAAGAGAACGAGAAGGAAGAAGAACGAAAAGAAAGTGAAAGTAAAAGGAAAAAAAAGAAGAATAAGAGGAAAAAGATGAAGACACGGAAGATGAAAAGGAAGAGGAATAAGAAGCGAAAGAAGACGACGAAGAAGAAGAAGTCGAAGAAGAAGAAGAAGAGGAAGAGGAGGCAGAAAAAGGAGAAGAAGAAGAAGCGAAAGAGAAGGAACAAGATGCAACAGAAAGCGAAGAAGAGAGAGTTTAAGAAGAAGAAGAAGAAAAGAAGAAAATGGATGAAGAAGAAGAAGAAGAGAACGAGAAGGAAGAAGAACGAAAAGAAAGTGAAGAAAAGGAAGAGAAAGAAGAAGAAGAAGAGGAAGAGAAGAAAGAAGAAGACAAAGAAGAAGAGAAAAAAGGAGCGAAAGAAGAAGAAGAAGAAGAAGCAGAAAAAGAAGAAGACGAAGACGAAGAGGAAGAAGAAGAAAAAGAAGACGAAGACAAAGAAAAAGAAGGTGAAGACGAAGAAAATAAGAAGAGTAAGAAGAAGAAGAAGAAGAGGATGAGGAGGAAGAAGAAGAAGAGGGAAAGGAAGACAAAAAAGAAGAGGAATATGAAGAAAAGGAAGAAGAAGAAGAAAAGAAAGAAGAAAAAGATAAATGCGAAGAAGGGGAAGAGGAACCAGAAGAGGAAGCAGAAAAACAAAAAGAAGAAAAAGAAGAAGAGGAAAAAAAAACGAAGAAGAATAATAATAAGAAGAAGAAGATGATTAGAAAAAAAAGAGAAAGAAGAAGAAAAAAAGAAGAGGAAGAAAAAGAAAAAGAAGACGAAGACGAAGACAAAGAAACGGAAGGTGAAGACGAACAAAATAAGAAGAAGAGAAATAAGAAGAGTAAGAAGATGAGGAAGAAGGAGAAGAGGAAGAGGAATATGAAGATAAGGAAGAAAAAAAGAAAGAGGAAGAAGAAGAGATAAAAGAATAAAAAGAAGAAGAAGAAGAAAATTAGAAAAGGAAGATCAGGAAGAGAAAAAGCAGATGAAGAAGTAGAAGAAGCAGAAAAATAAGACGAAGAAGAAGAGGAGGAGAAAGATGAAGAGAAGAAAACACAAGAAGAAGAAAAAAAGATAAAAAGAATTGATAGAGAAAGAAGAAGAGATGAAAGAAGAGAAAGAGAAAGAAGAAAATGAAGAAGAGGAAGATTAAAAAGAGAAGAAATAAGAAGAGCACAAAAAAGATGAAGAAATGGAAGAAGAAGAAGAGAAGGAGAAGGAAGTAGAAAAAGAAGAGGACAAAAAAGAAGATGAAAAAGAAGAAAAAAAAAATATGAAGAAGGAGAAAAAGGAAAAAAAGAAGATGAAGAAGAAGCAAAAGAGATGAAAAAGAAGAGAACGAGGAAGAGAAAGAGCAAGAAAGAAGAAGAAGAGAACGAAGAAGAGAAAGAAGACGAAGAAAAAGAAGACGAAAAAAGGAAAGGAGAAAGAGGAAGAAGAAGAAGAAAAAGAAGATGAAGACGAAGAAAAAGAAGAGATGAAAGAAGAAAATAAGAAAGAATAAGAGAAAGAAGAAGAAAAAGAAGTAAAAGAGAAAGAATAAGAGTAAGAAGATGAAGAAGAGAAATAACAAAAAGAGAAGAAATAAGAAGGGGACAAAGAAGATGAAGGAAAGGAAGAAGAAGAAAAAAACTATGAAGAAGGACAAAAAGGAAAAAAAGAAGGTGAAGAAGAATAAAAGAGATGAAAAAGAAGAGAAAGAGCAAGAGAAAGAGCCAGAAAGAAGAAGAAGAGAAAGAAGACGAAGAAGAAGAAGACGAAAAAAAGGAAGGGAGATAGAGGAAGAAGAAGAAGAAAAAGAAGATGAAGACGAAAAAAGAAGAAGAAGAGATATTAGAAAAGAAATAAGATGAGGAAGAAAAAGAAGAAGAGAAAAAGAAGAGGAAGAGCAAGGAAAGAGAAAGAGATGAAGAAGAAGAGGAGAAGAAAGATGAAGAGAAGAAGGAAGAAGAAAAAAATGAGAAAGAAGAGAGAGAGAAAGAACAAGAGATGAAAGCAGAAAAATAGAAAGAATAAAAGAAAGAAGAAGAGAAAGAAGAAGAAGGAGACAAAGAAGACGAAGAAGTGGAAAAAAAGGAATGGAGAAAAGGGAAGAGCAAGAAGAAGTTGACGAAGGAGCAAAAGAGATGAGAGAGAAGAGAAAGAGCAAGAAAAAAAGGAGAAAAAGAAAAAAATGAAGAAGGAGAAGCAGAAGAAGAAGACGAAGAAGAAGAGGAAGAAGAAGAGAGAGAAGAGGAAGAAGAAGAAAATGAAGACGAAGAAAAAACGAATAGGAGAAATAAGAAGAGAAAGAAGATGAGGAAGAAGAAGAAGAAGAGGAAGAGGAGGAAGAAGAAGAAGAGGGAGAGGAAGAGGAAAAGGAAGAGGAATGTGAAGAAAAGGAAAAGAAGAAGAAGAGGAAGAAGAAGAAGATAAATGCGAAGAAGGAGAAGAGGAAGCAGACAACAAAAAGAAGAAAAAGAAGAAGAGGAAGAAAAAAGACGAAGAAGAAGAATAATAATAAGAAACAGAAAATGACGAAGAAGAAAAATAAGAAAAATAATAATAAGAAACAGAAAATGACGAAGAAAAAAACAGAAGGAAGAAGAAAATAAGAAAAAGAAGAAAAAGTGATAAAGGAAGAAGAAGAAAAAGAAGATGAAGAATAAGAGGATATAGGGGAAAAGGAAAAGGAAAAGAAAGAAGAATAAGAGGAAAAAGAAGAAGAAGCGGAAGATGAAGACGAAGAAAAAGAATACGAAGACGAAGAAGAAGAGGAAAAGAAAGAGGAATATGAAGAAAAGGAAGAAGAAGAAGAAGGTAAATGCGAAGAAGGAGAAGAGGAACCAGAAGAGGAAGCAGAAAAAGAAAAGAAATAGAAGAAGTGATAAAAGAAGAAGAAGAAGAAGAAGAAGAAAAGGAAGATGTGAGGAAGAACATGAAGAAGAAGAAAAAGAAGAAGAAGAAAAAAAAGATAATAAGAAGAGAAAGAACAAGAGATGAAAGAAGAAAAAAAAAAGAAGATGAGAAAGAAACAGAAGAGGAAGAGGAGGAAGAAAAAGAAGAAGACAAAGAGGAAGAGGAAGAAAAGGGAAAGAAGAAGAGGAATAAAAAGATGAAGAATAGGAGGAACAAAACGAGAAGAAACAAGAAGAAGAAGAAGAAGAGGACAAAAAGAAGATGAAGAAAAGGAAGAAGAAGAAAAAGATTATGAAGAAGGAGAAAAAGAAGAAGAAGCGAAAGAGAAGGAAGGAAGGCAAAAGAAAGTGAAAATGAGAAAGTTGAAGAAGAAAAAGAAGAGGAAGAGAAGAAAGAAGAAGAAGAAGAAGAGGACAAAGAAGAAGATGAAGAAAAGGAAGAAGAAGAAGAAAAAAATATGAAGAAGTAGAAAAAGGAAAAAAGAAGACGAAGAAGAAGGAAAAGGGATGAAAAAGAAGAGAAAGAGAAAAGGCAAGAAAGAAGAAAAAGAGAAAAAAGAAGAAAAAGAAGAAGAAAAAGAAGAAGAGGAAGAGAAGAAAGAAGAAGAAGAAGAAGAGGACAAAGGAGAAGAAGCAGAAAAGGAAGAAGAAGAAGACAATGTGAAGAAGGAGAAAAAGGAAAAACAAACACGAAGAAGAAGCAAAAGAGATGAAAAAGATGAGAAAGAGCAAGAGAAAGAGCAAGAAAGAAGAAGAAGAGAACGAAGAAGAGAAAGAAGACGCAGAATACGAAAAAAAGGAATGGAGACAGAGGAGGAACAAGAAGTAGTAGAAGAAGAAGAAGATGAAGGAGAAGATGCATTAAAAGAATAAGAAAAAGAAGAAGAAGAGAAAAAAGAAGACGAAGAAGAAAAGGATATAGGGGAAAAAGAAAAGGAAGAAAAATAAGAGGAAAAAGATGAAGAAACGGAAGATGAAAAGGAAGAGGAATAAGAAGCGAAAGAAGAAGGGGAAACAGGAGAAGCAGAAGAAGAAGACGAAGAAGAAGAGGAAGCAGAAGAGAGAGAGAAGATGAAGAAGAAAAAGAAGACGAACACGACGAAAAAGAAAAAGAAGATTAAGACGGAGAACAAGAAGAAGAAAAAGAAGATGAAGACAAAAAAGATGAGTAAGAAAAAGAAGAGGAAGAGGAAGAGGAAAAGGAAGAGGAATATGAAGAAAAGGAATAAGAAGGAGAAGAGACAAAAGAAGAAGATAAATGCGAAGAAGGAGGAGAGGAACCAGAAGAGAAAGCAGAAGAACAAAAAAAAGAAAAAGAAGAAGAGGCAGAAAAAAGACGAAGAAGAAAAATAAGAAAAATAATAATAAGAAGAAAACGATGATAAAGAAGAAAAAGAGAAAGAAGAAGAAAAAAAGAAAAAGAAGAGGAAGTGATAAAAGAAGGAGATAAGAAGAAGGAAAGGAAGATGAAGAGGAAGAAAAAGAAGACGAAAACGAAGAAAAAGAAGAAGAAGAGAAATAAGAAAAGAAATAAGATGAGGAAGAAGAGGAAGAGCAGAAAGAAGAAAAAGAAGAGGAAAAGCAAGAGGAAGAGGAAGAGGAATATGTAGAAGAGGGAGAAGAATAGGAAGAACAAAAATACGAAGAAGAAAAAGAAGAAACGAAAGATGAGCAAGAGAAATAAAATATAAAGAAGTAGAGGAAGCAGAAAAAGAGGATGAAACAAGTAAGGAAACTCTAGTCGGAGGTGCCCGACTAGGAAATACCCTGAACCCCGCCTATCGGCGGCTTTAAATGCACTTCAAAGTTTATATATAATTTTAAATTAAATTAAAAAATTAAAAAAAAAAAAGATTAAGTAACTTGCATAAAAAAAGTTGACGTCAGCTTAGAGAATCGAACCCGAGACTTTATGTCGGCGATCATCGCTTCTACCAACACAGCCGTTGCAATACATAAGAGTGAGATAGCGAATTCCTAAGTAAAGTTATTGAGCTACTGAGCTACTGCTACTGAGCTGCTGAACTTCTGCTGAAAATTCATCTCCAATTTGTCTTTGTTGTTGTTGTTATGAATTCTTCGAATTTTCTAGAGCTTCTGGTGCTGTTGCCACGCGCGTGTGTACGTAAACGTTTCGTTTAATAACATAATGCATTTCATCTATTCATATGTATATTATATTGACTTTCAGTATCACTTCAACCTCTCAAGAGATAAGACGTGCTGCATCAAATATAAAAACAAAAGCAAAACCCCGCTACGCAAACGCAAAGCTTATCAGCAAACGCGCGACTAACAAAAATCAACCGCAAAAGCAAACAGGAACAAAAACAAACACACACCATAAACAGTTACACCGGGCAATAGCCCAAAAACAACAACCATGAACGAACCACCCGATAGAAGCAAAACCTACAAAACACAACTAAACGAGCCAAAATACATTGTACTAAAACGGAACGACAACGAATCATTCGAAAAAGTGTCACCGTTTATCATAAAAAAAACCATAGACTATGCATGCGGAGGAGAAGTTGAAACATGTAAAAAAACAAGAGACGGCTCCCTGCTTATTAAAACTAAAAACAAACTGCAAGCACTGAAACTAATTGCACTAAAAAAAATGAATAATCTCGATATCACTGCAACAGAACACAAGACTTTAAACACAACCAAAGGCGTAATATATTGCAATGAACTACGAAACATAGGTGAAAGCGAAATACTGGAAGAATTAAAACCACAGAACGTAATCGAAGTGCGCAAAATTCTAAAAAAAAACAAACAAACAACACAAACCAAGAACAAACCTCACTTGTCGAAACTGGTCTCATAACAATTACATTTTCAACTCACAAACTACCCTAATTAATAAAAATTGGCTACGAAACCGTCCGTGTACGACCATATATCCCACTCCCGCTGCAGTGCAAAAATTGTCTCCGCTTTGGACACCCTACCGCTATCTGCAAGAGCTCCGAAATATGCAAAAACTGCTCAGAAGCAAAACATACAAATGAAGGGGAACTCTGCAAAAATACGCAAAACTGCCTAAACTGCAAAAATAACCCCCAAATTGACCACCAACATAGCCCACTCGACCGTAAATGCCCCACCTTCCTCAAACAACAAGAGCTAACTGCAATAAAAACCACCGAAAAAGTTGATAACAAAACCGCACTTGATATATATCACAACAGGCACAATCAACAGTTGAGAAACAGCTATGCTAAAACTCTTGCACAACCAACGCCAAACACATCAACACCAACACAAAATTCAACCAATACACAATGCTCACATGCACAAATCATTAATACGCAGCAAGCAGCAAGCACTCCATCTATGATCTCCCCCCTGGAGAAGGTATTTACAGATATTAAAAAAAGGCATCAACCTAACTCCAGTGTAACAGAAGATATGGAAACAGACAGTAACCCTCCCCACACGGAAAACAAATCATATTTATCACAGTCAACTGAAGACCTAAAACTAAGAATATTTACCAAAGATAAATCTAGCCCTCTAACAACTAACTTTAAGCCCTCTAAACCAAAAACAAAATCAAAACCCACAAACAAAAACCTTCATAAAAACAATAGTGATAGCGAATCTATCTAAAACAAAACAAGTAAATAGAAACAAACTTTATACCAAACTCATACTCTATACTTTAACCTTTAACTCAAAACAAACCCAAATACTCAACCCAAGACCCCAAATCATAAAAATATAGCAATGCTTAAAATAATACAATGGAACATGAAAGGATACAGAAACAACTATAACGAACTGCTAATTATAATCGAAAAATACTCACCACACATAGTATGTCTCCAAGAAACCCACTTTTACAATACATTTATCCCCACCCCTGTTCCAATAAACTTTCAAATTTACACCAATACAGCTTCCAACCGATTTGGCGGTGTAGCCATATTGGTCCACAAATCCATAGAACATAAGACACTAGATCAACCTACACACATAGAAACGCTAGGAATCGAAATTATGTCTAATAGGAAAATTAACATTATTTCTGTATATATCCATCCCACCAAAACATTTTCACCTAATGACTTAACCGAACACTTTATACCACGCACTAACAGCACCAACCAAATTATCCTAGGCGATTTCAACAGCAAACATCACAGCTGGGAATCAGCCCAAGATAACCGGAGAGGACGTACCCTATAAAAGTTCCTCCAAAACGCCAATCTCACTATACTTAATGACGGATCACCAACACACTTCTCCACTCACAACACCTTCACACATATTGACATCTCAGTATGCTCCCCTCAATTAACTCCCTTCACCAATTGGAAAATAATCAATGACCTTCATGGCAGCGATCATTTTCCAATTTTATTATCCTTGTTCCCACAGCCCCAATCCGACAACTTCTCCCGTCCCCTCTTCAAAATAAAAGAAGCCAACTGGCCATTATTCACCAAACTAACTAACGACCTAAACGAACTTATACCTAGAACCTCTAACATTAATAAAGAAGCTGCAATAATTAATAAAATAATCCTACAATCCGCTCACCATAGTATACCACAAACAACCCCTTCCCACAACAAAAACACCCCCTGGTGGAATAAAACATTGACCAAACTTAGGTCCAACAAATTTATAACTTGGCGAAACTTCAAACGCAATAGCACCACTGACAACCTTCTCAACTACAAAAGAGCTAACGCCCTCTTCCGGAGAGAGCTTAAAATATCCAAATCTAAAGCTACCACAGACTTCACATCCAAAATAGAACCCAACACCCCCTCCGACAAAATCTGGACTAATATCCGACGGCTTTGCGGGCTTAACCCTAGCAAAGCCATTAACTGCATTACAGATACAACCAACAACTCACTATCAACAGACACAAACCACATAGCCCTCTTGTTTGCCCAACATTTGTCCGACTGCTCCAACGACCAAAATTTTAGCAATAGCTTCATTACCAGAAAATATGCTGACAACTCTATCAATTACTTACCCAGTCCTAGAGCACAAGCAATAGAATCTGACATCACACTAATTGAACTACTAGCAGCGTTACACACCCTCAAAGGTACAACTCCCGGCCTAAACAGAATCTCTTATCCTATGATAAAAAATACCTCTTACGCCCTTAAAGCCAGAATTACAAACCTCTTCAATACTATATTCAACAACACCATCCCACAATCCTATAAAACCAGCCTTGTCATTCCTATAATAAAACCCAAATCCAACAAAACACTCATAACCAGTTATAGACCCATCTCCCTTAACTGCTGCATATCCAAAACCTTAGAAAAAATAATAGCCAGGCGCCTTTGGTGGTTGGTATCGAAAAACAACTACATCCATCCCAACCAAACAGGCTTCAAATACGGCAAATCCGTTACAGACGGTCTGCTCTTTGCAGACCACCTGATAACGAAGTCGCTAAGAAGCAAAAAGCACGCCTCTATCATTGCCCTTGATTTCTCAAGAGCCTTCGACAGAGTCGGTGTTCACCCAATAATAGACCAATTAAACCGCTGGAAAGTTGGACCAAAAATCATACAGTTTATACGGAATTTCATGGCAAACCGGAAAATTGTAGTTAAAATAAAAAATGTCAAAAGTAATCCCTATCCTCTTCAAAACGGCATTCCCCAGGGATCGCCAATATCCGTCATCCTTTTCCTAATCGCCTACAACAGACTCTCCCACTTAATCAGCGTACAAAAAGAAATCCATTTCACCGCCTACGCCGACGACTTTTACCTTATCATTCCTCTTAGCAAACAAAAAAATCAATCCTGCAACCTCGACCAACTCTTTTCCAACATATGTGAGTGGTGTTCATATTCAGGAGCATCACTATCAGTAGAAAAGTCTCAACACCTTCATGTTTGCCGCAAGCAAAACTGCATCTGCAGCATATCATGCAACAACACCCCTATTCCCTCAGTTACCAAATTGAAGATCTTAGGACTCACCATCAACAATAAATATAGATGGGACGCGCACATCAAACAAATTCTGCCAGCCTTAAACAACAAACTTAACATCATTAAATGCCTAGGAAGCTCTAAGCTAAACTGCAATACATACACTATATTAAATGTAACAAAATCTATAGTAATTCCGAAAATTGACTACGCACTGCTCATCTACGGGTGTGCTCCCAAATCAATCCTCAATAAACTCAAAACTTTATTTAATGCCGCAATCCGCATATCACTTGGGGCACTACGCTCAACACCTATCGCTAACCTACTTTTCGAAGCAAACATATCTACAATAGAGCAAAAAAGAGACCTGATCACAGCTAAAGCCTACAAAACACTCCTACATAGCTCAAACTCACCGCTCCACAGATACACTAAACAGAAGGACAGCCAAAAAAGGAACAAATTGACGTCAACAATAGAAAAAACCATAGCATTATGTAAAGAAACCAACGTTCCCTACCTTCCCCTCCCAAGCAAAACCACCACACCCCTATGGCTATTCCCCCCCCTCTGTCATCAATACCACACTACATAGACAGTGCAAATCTAACATACCACCAAGCACATTCAGACAACAATTTCTTGAAATCAAAGAGAAATACAACAACCATAAATTCATATACACAGACGGCTCTCTACAAAACAACACAGCCACTTTTGCGATTACGACCGAAAACGAAATCCTGAAAAGATGCATCCTCCCCCATTATTCATCCATCCTATCAGCTGAAACCATAGCCATTCTCGATGCAATAAATCTGATCAAAAACAGACTTGGAAAGTATATAATTTGCTCCGACTCCCTCGCATCCATAAAATCCATTCGCAATATTAACAACAATAGCCTTTATCCCACAACTATTAGAACCCTGCTTACCCAATCTGACTCAAAAATAAAACTTCTTTGGATCCCTAGCCACTGCGGCATTAAAGGGAACGAGTTAGCCGACAGTGCAGCCAAAGACACATTTTATATGCCCCTTCACTATACCCCTAACTTTAACACTACAGACATAAACAAACTCCTCAAAAACGAACTCTCAAAGAAACTTAAATTGAACATAGAGCTCTGCAACCGATGGTACCAGAGATTAAATACAAACCTATCCAACACGTCAAACTACCTAAAAAATATAGACCAAAAAAGCATCACACGCAGTGATCAAATAAAATTTCTAAGGCTAAGACTAGGCCACACAAGAATCACACAACAGCACTATAACAACCCTAACAACACCCTTCCTTGCCCCAACTGTCACACAACCGCAAACATCAATATAATACACATTCTCTGCGACTGCCCCGCAATCTCTAACCTGCATACCCAAATCTTCCAAAACACCTGCCCCCTTTCAATCCTAGCAAACCCAACCGAGATTAACATCCGCAAGATAATTGAGTTTCTTAAAAAATCTAAAACATACCACCTACTATGAAAAAGATTAAATAAAAACAATATGAAATGTAAATATAGAAATAATGCTATTATAAAATAAAATCGGTATATTCTAATTTAATAATAATCTATAATCACAATAAACACCATCCAGCCGAAGGCCCCTGCCGCCAGTGCTTAGCCTTAGTTAGAGTTAATTTTATATTAATTGTAACTTCTTAATAAATAAAAAAAAAAAATATTGACTTTAAGTTATATCAATATTACTCTTATTTTATATATATGTAAATATATACAGTATGTACATATGTACATATATGTATGTATATTGCAAGCAACGCATACATACACACGCACACGCATACGCTCTGCTAACTGCGCAGTTTACTCAGCGACTTCGCTGCGTCAATATGTGCGTGTTATGGGAAACTAAATGCTTAATAACTTTTTTTGTAGATCGACTTTCTTAATCAAACTTGCGCAGCGTAATTATATCATTCATATGCGTGTATGTGCAAAAGCACAAGTCTCTAGTATTTGAAATAAGTGGTTTGAAAATTTGGGCGAAGGGGGCGTGGCATCCAAAATTTAACAAAAATCTAAATTGTATAAAAGTCCCATTAAGCTAAATACAAGATTTGGAGTCTCTAACTATAAAGATGCAGAAGATATAATTTTAAAACTGAAAATCGATTTCGTTTTTAATCGATAAAAAAAGAACGAGAAGAGTTATCGAATTTCTAAAACAAACTCGGCCTGCGCGTGATATACACGAATCTATAAAAAAAAAATAAAATTCAAGTCTCTAACTATTATAGGTTCTGAGATCCACGCGTTCAAACATACGGACAGACGGACGTATGGATGGACGGACGGACAGACGGACAGACGGACAGACAGACAGACGGACAGGGCTCAATCGACTCGGCTTGTCGTCCTGATCAAGAATATATATACTTTATGGGGTCTGCCACGCCTCCTTCTGCCTGTTACATACATTTGGGCTGCAACAAAACCATTATACCCTGATTACCCATTTTTAATGGGTTCAGGGTATAAAAATAAGAAGAATAAAAATAAGAAGAAGATGATGATGAAGAAGAAAAAGAGTAAGGAGAAGAAAAAAAGAAAAAGAAGAGGTCATAAAAGAATAAGATAATAGAGATGAAGAGGAAGAAAAAGAAGATGAAGACGAAGAAAAAGAAAAAGAAGAGAAATAAGAAAAGAAATAAGATGAGGAAGAAGAAGAAGCTAAAGAGGAGGAAGAAGAAACGAAAGAAGAGGAAGAGAAAAAGAAGACGAAGAATTAGAAGAAGCAGAAAAAGAAGATAAAGAAAAAGGAGGAGAAATATGAAGAGAAGAAAGAAGAAGAAGAAGAAAAAAAGAAGAGAAGGAGAAATAACAAGAGATGAAAGAAGAAAAAGAGAAAGAATAAGAGAAAGAAGAAGAAGAAGACAAAGAAGAAAATGAAAAGGAAGATGAGGAAGAGAAAAAGAAGATGCAGAAGTAGAAAAAGCAGAAAAAGAAGATAAAGAAAAAAGGAGGAGAAATATGAAGCGAAGAAAGAAGAAGAAGAAGAAAAAAAGAAGAGAAAGAAGAGCAGGAGAAAGAACAAGAGATGAAAAAAGAAAAAGAGAAAGAATAAGAGAAAGAAGAAGAAGAAGATGAAAAGGAAGATGAGGAAGAGAAAAAGAAGATGAAGAAGCAGAAAAAGAAGATGAAAAAAAAGGAGGAGAAAGATGAAGAGAAGAAGGAAGAAAAAGAAGAAAAAAAAATGAGAACGAAGACAAAGAGAAAGAACAAGAGATAAAAAAGAAAAGCAGAAAGAAGAAGGGAAAGAAGATGGGAAAGAAGAAGAAGAGGAAGAGGAATAAAAAGATGAAGAAGAGGAAGAGCAAAAAGAGAAGGAAAAGAAGAAGAAGAAGAGGACAAAGAAGAAGATGAAGAAAAGGCAGAAGAAGAAAAAGAATATGAAGAAGGAGAAGAAGAAGAAGAAGCGAAAGAGAAGGAAGAATATTGAAAAGAAAGTGAAGATGAGAAAGTTGAAGTAGGAGAAGAAGGCGAAGAGGAAGAGAAGAAATAAAAAGAAGAAGAAATGGAAGAAGAAGAAGAAAAAAAAATATGATAAAGTAGAAAAAGGAAAAAAGGAGATGAAGAAGAAGCAAAAGAGATGAAAAAGAAGAGAAAGAGCAAGAGAAAGAGTAAGAGAAAGAGCAAGAAAAAAAAGAAGAGGAAGAAGAAGAGAAAGAAGGAGAAGCAGAACAGGAAGAGGACGAAGAAGAGGAAGAAGAAGAGAGAGAAGAAGAAGAAGAAGAAAATGAAGACGAAGAAAAAACGAAGAGGAGGAAATGAGAAGAGAAAGAAGATGAGGAAGAAGAAGAAGAAAAAGAAGAAGAGAAAAGAGAAAGAGCAAGAGAACGAGCAAGAAAAAAAAGAAGAGGAAGAAGAAGAGGAAGAAGGAGAAGCAGAAGAAGAAGACGAAGAAGAAGAAGAAAATGAAGACGAAGAAAAAACGAAGAGGAGAAATGAGAAGAGAAAGAAGATGAGGAAGAAGAAGAAGAAGAAGAGAAAGAAGAGGAAGAAGAAGAAGATAAATATGAAGAAGGAGAAGAGGAAGCAGAAGAACAAAACGAAGAAAAAGAAGAAGAGGAAGAAAAATACGATGAAGAATAATAATAATAAGAAGACGATTATGAAGAAAAATAAGAGAAAGAAGAAGAAAGAAAGAAAAGGAAGAAGAAGAGATAAAAGAAGAAGAAGAACAAGAAAAAAAAAAGATGAAGACGAAGAAAAAGAGAAAATAGAAAAGAAATAAGATGAGGAAGGAGAAGAAGAGGAACAGGAGGAAGAAGAAACAGAAGAAGAGAAAAAGGAAAGGGAAGCGAAATATGAAAAAATTAAGAGGGAGAAGATAAATGCGAAGAAGGAGAAGAGGAACCAGATGAGGAAGCAGAGGGTCAAAAAGCAGAAAAAGAAGAAGAGGCAGAAAAAAAACGAAGAAGAAGAGGAAGAAGAAGAAGAAGAAAATGAAGACGAAAAAAAAACGAAGAGGAGAAATGGGAAGAGAAAGAAGATGAGGAAGAAGAAGAAGAAGAAGAGAAAGAGAAGGAAGAAGAAGAAGAGGGAGAGGAAGAGGAAAAGGAAGAGGAATATGAAGAAAAGGAAGAAGAAGAAGAAGAGGAAGACGAAGACGATAAATGCGAAGAAGGAGAAGACGAACCAGAAGAGGAAGCAGAAGAACAAAATGAAGATAAAGAAGAGGAGGAAGAAAAAAAGACGAAGAAGAAAAATAAGAAGAATAATAATAAGAAGAAGATGATGATGAAGAAGAAAAAGAGAAAGGAGAAGAAAAAAAGAAAAAGAAGAAGTCATAAAAGAAGAAGATGATAATGAATATGAAGAGAAAGAAAAGAAGATGAAGACGAAGAAAAAGAAGAAGAAGAGAAATAAGAAAAGAAATAAGATGAGGAAGAAGAAGAAGCTAAAGAGGAGGAAGAAGAAACGAAAGATGAGGAAGAGAAAAAGAAGATGAAGAAGTAGAAAAAGCAGAAAAAGAAGATAAAGAAAAAAGGAGGCGAAATATGAAGAGAAGAAAGAAGAAGAAGAAGAAAAAAAGAAAAGAAAGAAGAGAAGGAGAAAGAACAAGAGATGAAAAAAGAGGAAGAATAAGAGAAAGAAAAAGAGAAAGAAGAAGACAGAGAAGAAGATGAAAATCAAGATGAGGAAGAGAAAAAGAAGATGAAGAAGTAGAAGAAGCAGAAAAAGAAGATAAAGAAGAAGAGGAGGAGAAAGATGAAGAGAAGAAAGAACAAGAAGAAGAAAAAAAAGAGGAGAAAGAAAAAGAACAAGAGATGAAAGAAGAAAAAAAAAGAATAAGAGAAAAAAGAAAAGGAATAAAAAGATGAAGAAGAGGAAGAACAAACAACAGAAGAAATAAGAAGAAGAAGATGAAGAAAAGTAAGAAGAAGAAAAAGAATATGAAGAAGGAGAAGAAGAAAAAGAAGCGGAAGAGAAGAAAGAAGATGCAAAAGAAAGTGAAGAAGAGAAAGTTGAAGAAAAAGAAGAAGAGGATTTAGGGAAAAAGGAAAAGGAAAAGGAAGAAGAATAAGAGGAAAAAGATGAAGACACGAAAGATGAAAAGGAAGAGGAATAAGAAGCGAAAGAAGAAGACGAAGAAGAAGAAGTCGAAGAAGAAGAAGAAGAGGAAGAGGAGGCAGAAAAAGGAGAAGAAGAAGAAGCGAAAGAGAAGGAACAAGATGCAAAAGAAAGCGAGGAAGAGAGAGTTTAAGAAGAAGAAGAGGAAGAGAAGAAAGAAGAAAATGGATGAAGAAGAAGAAGAAGAGAACGAGAAGGAAGAAGAACGAAAAGAAAGTGAAGAAAAGGAAGAGAAAGAAGAAGAAGAAGAGGAAGAGAAGAAAGAAGAAGACAAAGAAGAAGAGAAAAAAGGAGCGAAAGAAGAAGAAGAAGAAGAAGCAGAAAAAGAAGAAGACGAAGACGAAGAGGAAGAAGAAGAAAAAGAAGACGAAGACAAAGAAAAAGAAGGTGAAGACGAAGAAAATAAGAAGAAGAGAAATAAGAAGAGTAAGAAGATGAGGAAGAAGAAGAAGAAGAGGAAGAGGAGGAAGAAGAAGAAGAGGGAGAGGAAGAGAAAAAAGAAGAGGAATATGAAGAAAAGGAAGAAGAAGAAGAAAAGAAAGAAGAAAAAGATAAATGCGAAGAAGGAGAAGAGGAACCAGAAGAGGAAGCGGAAAAACAAAAAGAAGAAAAAGAAGAAGAGGAAAAAAAACGAAGAAGAATAATAATAAGAAGAAGAAGATGATTAGAAAGAAAAAGAGAAAGAAGAAGAAAAAAGAAGAGGAAGAAGAAGAGATAAAAGAATAAAAATAATAAGAAGCAGAAGAAGAAGAAGAAGAAGAAGATGAAGACGAAGAAGACGAAGAAAAAGAAGAAGAAGAAAAAAAAAAAGAAATAAGATGAGGAAGAAGAAAAGGAATTCGAGGAAGAAGAAGAGGAAGAGCCAAATGAAGAGGAAAAGGAATATGTAGAAGAGGAAGAAGAAAGGGAAGAACAAAAAGAAGACGAAGAAGAAGAAGAGAAAGAAGAAACGAAAGATGAGGAAGAGAAAACGCAGATGAAGAAGAAGAAGAGGATGAAGAAAAAGAGGAGGAGAAAGATGAAGAGAAGAAAGAAGAAGATGAAAAAGTATAAAAGATAAAAATAAGAGAAGGAGAAAGAACAAGAGATGAAAGAAGAAAAAGAAAGAAGAAGAAAAAAGAAAGAAAAAAAAAAAAAAAAAAAAAAAAAAAAAGAAAAAAAAAAAGGAAGAAGAAGAAGAAAGAAAAGAAAAAAAAAAAGAAAAAGAAGAAAAGAGAAAAGAGGAAAAAGATGAAGAAAGCAAGATGAAAAGGAAGAGGAATAAGAAGCGAAAGAAGAAGGGGAAGAAGAAGAAGCAGAAGAAGAAGGAGATAAAGAAGAAGAGAGAGAAGAAGAAGAAGAAAAAGAAGACGAAGACGAAGAAAAAGAAGAAGAAAAAGAAGATGAAGACGAAGAAAAAAAGAAGATGAAGAAGAAGAGGATATACGGGAAAAGGAAAAGGAAGAAGAAGAAGAGGGAGGGAAAGAGGAATAAGAAGAAAAGGAAAAAGAAGAAGAAGAGGAAGAAGAAGAAGATAAATGCGAAGAAGAAGAAGAGGAACCAGAGGAAAAAGCAGAAGAACAAAAAGAAGAAAAAGAAGAAGAGGAAGAAAAAGTACGTAGAAGAATAATAATAATAAGAAGAAGATAATGAAGAAGAATAAGAGAAAGAAAAAGAAAAAAAGAAAAGGAAGAAGAAGAGATAAAAGAAGAAGAAGAAGAAGAAAAAGAAGAAGAAGAGAAATAAGAAAAGAAATAAGATGGAGAAGAAGAGGAACAGGAGGAAGAAGAAAAAGAAGAAGAGGAAGACGAATAAAAGAAAGATGAAAAGGAAGAAGAAGGGGAAGAAGAAGAAAATTAGAAAAGGAAGATCAGGAAGAGAAAAAGCAGATGAAGAAGTAGAAGAAGCAGAAAAATAAGACGAAGAAGAAGAGGAGGAGAAAGATGAAGAGAAGAAAAAACAAGAAGAAGAAAAAAAGATAAAAAGAATTGATAGAGAAAGAAGAAGAGATGAAAGAAGAAAAAGAGAAAGAAGAAGATGAAGAAGAGGAAGATTAAGAAGAGAAGAAATAAGAAGAGGACAAAGAAGATGAAGAAATGGAAGAAGAAGGAGAGAACGAGAAGGAAGAGGAAGAAGAAGAGGAAGAGAAGATAGAAGAAGAAGAGGACAAAGAAGAAGATGAAGAAAAGGAAGATGAAGAGGAAGAAAAAAACTATGAAGAAGGAGGAAAAGGAAAAAAAGAAGGTGACGAAGAAACAAAAGAGATGAAAGAGAAGAGAAAGAGCAAGAGAAAGAGGAAGACGAAGAAGAAAAAGAAGAAGAGAAATAAGAAAAGAATTAAGATGAGGAAGAAGAAAAAGAGGAAGAGGAGGAAGAAAAAGAAGAAGAAGAAGAAGAGCAAGTGGAAGAGGAAGAGGAATATGTAGAAGCGGGTGAAGAAGAAGAAGAGGAAGAAAAAAAGATGAAGAAGAAAAATAAGAAGAATAATAATAAGAAGAAAAAGATAATGAAAAAGAAAAAGAAAAAAAAAGAAGAAGGAGAGATAAAAGAACAAGAAAAAGAAGACGAACAAGAAGGAAAAGAAGAAAAAAGAAGAAGAAGACGAAGAAGAAGACAAAGAAGAATAAGAAAAGAAGAAAAAGAGGATGAGCAAGAGAAAACGAAGATGAAGAAGTAGAAGAAGCAAAAAAAGACGATGAAGAAAAATAGGAGGAGAAAGATGAAAAGAAGAAAGAAAAAGAATAACAAAAAAAGATAAGAAAAAAGAGAAAGAGATGAAAGGAGAAAAAATGAAAAAATAAGAGAAAGAAGATAAAGAAGAGGAAGAACAAAAAGAGAAGAAATAAGAAGAGGACAAAGAAGACGAAGAAATGGAAGAAGAATAAGAAGAAAAAAAATATGAAGAAGGAGAAAAAGGAAAAAAAGAAGATGATGAAAATGCAAAAGAGATGAAACAGAAGTTGAAGGGCAAGAGAAAGAGCAAGAGAGAAGAAGAAGAGAAAGAAGAAGAGAAATAAGAAGAAGAAGACGAAGAAGACGAAGAAGTCGAAAAAGAGGAAGGGAGAAAGAGAAAGAACAAGAAGAAGAAGACGAAGGAGAACATAAATTAAAGGAAGAAGAAGAAAAAGAAGATGAAGAAGAAGAACAAGTGAATGGGAGGAAGAAGAAGAATAAGAAGAAGCAGAAAAAGAAGGTAAAGAAATAAGGAGGAGAAAGAAGAAGTGGAAGCAAAAAAGATGAGAACGAATAGAAAGAGAAAGAACAAGAGATGAAAGACGAAAGAGAAAGAATAAGAGAAAGAAGATAAAGATAAAGAAGAAAAAAGAAAGAGGCAATAAGAAGAGGACAATAAAGATGAAGAAATGGAAGAAGAAGAAGAGAACGAGGAGGACGATAAAACGAAAAGAAAGTGAAGAAAAAGAAGAAGAAGAAGACGAAGAGAAGAAAGAAAAGAAGAAAGGGACAGATGATGAAAAAGGAAGAAGAAGAAGAAGAAGAAAAACTGTGAAGAAGGAGAAAAAGGAAAAAAAGAAGATGAAGAAGAAGCAAAAGAAATGAAAAAGAGGAGAAAGATCAAGAGAAAGAGCAAGAAAGAAGAGAAAGAAGACGAAGAAGAAAAAAACAGAAAGGGAGAAAGAGGAAGAACAAGAAGAAGAAGAAGAAGAAGACAAAGGAGAAGACGAATTAAAAGAAGAAAAAGAAAAATAAGATAAAGAAGTAGAAGAAGCAGAAAAAGAAGATAAAGAAAAAAGAGGAGAAAAATAAGGAAAAGAAAGAAGAAGATCAAGAAGAAGACAAAGAAGAAGATGAAGAAAAGGAAGAAGAAGAAGGAAATATATAAAGCAGGAGAAAAAAGAAAAAAAGTAGATGAAAAGAACGAAAAGAAAGTGAAGAAAAAGAAGAGAGAGAAGACGAAGAAGAAAAAGAAGAAGAGGAAGAAAAGAAAGAAGAAGATGAAGAAGAGGACAAAGAAGAAGATGAAGAAAAGGAAGAAGAAGAAGAAAAAATATAAAGAAGGAGAAAAAGGAAAAAAAGTAGATGAAGAGATGAAAAAGAAACCGATGAGAGATGAAAACGAAGAGAAAGAGCAAGAGAAAGAGCAAGAAAGAAGAAGAAGAGAAAGAAGAAGAGAAAGAAGAAGTAGAAGAAGAAGTAGAAGATGATACAGGGGAAAAGGAAAAGGAAGAAGAATAAGGAGAATAAGAGGAATAAGAATAAGAAACGGAAGATGAAAAGGAAGAGGAATAAGAAGCGAGAGGAGAAGAGCAAGAAGGAGAAGCAAAAGAAGAGGACGAAGAGAATGATAAGAAGAAGAGAGAGAAGAAGAAAAAGAAGATGAAGACGAAGAAAAAGAAGAAGAAAAAGAAGATGAAGACGAAAAAAAGAAGAGGAGAAGAGAAAGAAGATAGGAAGGAAAAAGAAGAAGAAGAGGAAGAGCAAGGGGAAAAGGAAGAGGAATATGAGGAAAAGGAAGAAGCAGAAGAAGAGAAAGAAGAACAAGGTATATGCGAACAAGGAGAAGAGGAACCAGAAGAGGAAGCAGAAGAACAAAAAGAAGAAAAAGAAGAAGAGGAAGAAAGAAAGACGAAGAAGAAACATTAGAAGAATAATAATAAGAAGAAGATGATGATGAAGAAGAAAAGGAGAAAGAAGAAAAAAGAAAAAGAAAAAGAAGAAGAAGAGATAAAAGAAGAATAAGAAGAAAAAGAGAAAAAGGAAAAGAAATAAGATGAGGAAGGAGAAGGAGAGGAACAGGAGGAAGAAGAAGAAGAAGAAGAGAAAGAAGAAACGAAAAATGAGAAAATGTAAATAAAAAAAGTAGAAGAAGCAGAAAAAAAAGAAAAAAGGAGGAGAAAGATGAAGAGAAGGAATAACAACAAGAAGAAAAAAAACATGAAAAAAAAGAGAAAGAGAAAGAACAAGACATGAAAGAAGAAAAAGGGAAAGAAGAAGAGAAAGAAGAAGAGGAACAAAAAGATGAAGGAGAGGAAGAGCAAAAAGGGAAGAAATAAGAAGAAAAAGAAGAGGACAAAGAAGAAGATGAAGAAAAGGAAGAAGTAGGAAAAGAATATGAAGAAGGAGAAGAAGGAGCAAAAGAGAAGGAAGAAGATGCAAAAGAAAGTGAAGAATAGAAAGAAGAAGAAGAAAAAGAGGAAGAAAGAAAGAAGAAGAAGAAGAAAATGGCAAAGAAGAAGATGAAGAAATGAAAAAAGAAGAAGAAGAAGAGAACGAAAAGGGAGAAGAACGAAAAGAAAGTGAAGAAAAAAAAGTGAAAGAATGAGATGAAGAAGACGAGGAAGAGGAGAAAGAAGAAGAAGAAAAGGACAAAGAAGAAGATGAAGAAATAGAAGAAGAAGAAAAGAAACAAAATATGAAGAAGGAGAAAAAGGAAAAAAAAATGAAGAAGAAGCAAAAGAGATGAAAAAGAAGAGAAAGAGCAAGAAAGAAGAAGAGAAAGAAGAAGAGAAAGAAAGAGATAAAGAAGAAGAGAAAGAAGAAGAACAAGTCGAAGGAGAAAATGAATTAAAGGAACAATAAGAAGAAAAAGAAGCAGAAGAGAAAAAAGAAAAAGAAGAAGATGATATAGGGGAAAAGGAAGAGGAAGAAGAATAAGGAGAATAAAAGGAAAAAGATGAAGAAACGGAAGATGAAAAGGAAGAGGAATAAGAAGCGAAAGAAGAAGAGGAAAAAGAAGAAGCAGAAGAAGAAGAAGAAGACAAAGAAGAAGAGGAAGAAGAAGAGAGAGGAGAAGAAAAAGACAAAGAAGACGAAGGCGAAGAAAAAGAAGAAGAAAAAGAAGATGAAGAAGAAACAAAGAAGAGGAGAAATAAGAGGAGTAAGAAGAAGGAGGAAGAAGAAAAATACGAAGAGGAAAGGGAAGCGGAATATGAAGAAAAGGAAGAAGAAGAAGATAAATGCGAAGAAGGAGAAGAGGAACCAGACGAGGAAGCAGGGGATCAAAAAGAAGAAAAAGAAGAAGAGGCAGAAAAAATACAAAGAAGAAAAATAAGAAGAATAATAATAAGAAGAAGATGATGATGAAGAAGAAAAAAGAAAAAAAAGAAGAAGAGATACAAGAAGAAGAAGAAGAAAAAGAAGATGAAGACGAAGAAAAAGAAGAAGAGAAATAAGAAAAGAAATAAGATGAGGAAGAAGAAGAAGAGGAACAGGAAAAAGAAGAAGAAGAAGAAGAAAATAAGAAAAGGAACATGAGGAAGAGAAAAAGAAGATGAAGAAGTAGAAGAAGCAGAAAAAGAAGATGATAAAAAAAGAGGGAGAAAGATGAGGAGAAGAAAGAACAAGAAGAAGAAAAGAAGATACAAAGAAGAGAAAGAGAAAGAACAAGAGATGAAAGAAGTAAAAGACAAAGAAGAAGAGAAACAAGAAAAGAAAGAAGAAGACGAAGAAGAAGAAGAATACAAAGAAGAATAAAAAAACATGAGGAAGAGAAAAAGAAGATGAAGAAGTACATGAAGCAGAAAAAGAAGATAAAGAAGAAGAGGAGGAGAAAGGTGAAGAAAAGAAAGAACAATAAGAAGAAAAAAAGATAAAAAGAGGAGAAAGAAAAGGAACAAGAGATGAAAGAAGAAAAAAAAAGAATAAGAGAAAGAAGAAGAGGAATAAGAAGATGAAGAAGAGGAAGAAGAGGAAGAACAAAAACAATAGAAATAAGAAGAAGAAGAAGTAAGAAGAAGAAAAAGAATATGAAGAAGGAGAAGAAGAAGAAGCGGAAGAGAAGGAGGAAGATGCAAAAGAAAGTGAAGAAATGAAAGTTGAAGAAGAAGAAGAAGAGGAAGAGAAGAAGAAGAGGAAAAAAATATGAAGAAATGGAAGAAGAAGAAGAAGAAGAGAACGGGAAGGAAGAAGAACGAAAAGAAAGTGAGGAAAAAGAAGAGAAAATAGAAGAGAAAGAGGACAAAGAAGAAAATGAAGAAAAGGACGAAGAAGAAGAAGAAAAAAATATGAAGAAGGAGGAAAAGGAAAAAAAGAAGATGAAGAAGAAGCAAAAATAATGAAAAAGAAGAGAAAGAGCAAGAGAAAGAGCAAGAAAGAAAAAGAAGATAAAGATGAAGAGAAAGAAGAACAGAAAAAAGAAGACGAAAAAGAAGATGAAGAAAAAGAAGAGAAACAAGTAAGGAAACTCTAGTCGGAGTTGCCCGACTAGAAATACCCTGAACCCCGTCTATCGGCGGCTTTAAATGCACTTCAAAGTTTATATATAATTTTAAATTAAATTAAAAAATTAAAAAAAAAAAAAAAAAAATGATTAAGTAACTTGCATAAAAAAACGTTTTGACGTCAGCTTAGAGAATCGAACCCGAGACTTTATGTCTGCGATCAGCGCTTCTACCAATGCAGCCGTTTCAATACATAGGAGTGAGATAGCGAATTCCTAAGTAAAGTTATTGAGCTACTGAGCTACTGCTACTGAGCTGCTGAACTTCTGCTTAAAATTCATCCCCAATTTGTCTTTGTTGTTGTTGTTATGAATTCTTCGAATTTTCTAGAGCTTCTGCTGCTGTTGCCACGCGCGTGTGTATGTAAACGTTTGGTAAACGTTTCGTTTAATAAAATAATGCATTTCATCGATTCATATGTTTATTATATTGACTTTATTTAAGTTATATCAATGTTACTCTTATTTTATATATATGTAAATATATACAGTATGTACATGTGTACATACATATGCATGTATATTGCAAGCAACGCATACATACACACGCACACGCATACGCTCTGCTAACTGCGCAGTTTACTCAGCGACTTCGCTGCGCCAATATGTGCGTGTTATGGGAAATTAAATGTTTAATAACTTTTTTTGTAGATCGACTTTCTTAATCAAACTTAGCGTAATTATATCATTCATATGCGTGTATGTGCAAAAGCACAAGTCTGTAGTATTTGAAATAAGTGGTTTGAAAATTTGGGCGAAGGGGGCGTGGCATCCAAAATTTAACAAAAATCAAAATTGTATAAAAGTCCCATTAAGCTAAATACAAGATTTGGAGTCTCTAACTATAAAGATGCAGAAGATATAATTTTAAAACTGAAAATCGATTTCGTTTTTAATCGATAAAAAAAGAACGAGAAGAGTTATCGAATTTCTAAAACAAACTCGGCCTGCGCGTGATATACACGAATCTATAAAAAAAAGTTCAAGTCTCTAGCTATTATAGGTTCTGAGATCCACGCGTTCAAACATACGGACAGACGGACGGAAGACGGACAGACGGACAGACAGACAGACGGACAGGGCTCAATCGACTCGGCTTGCCGTCCTGATCAAGAATATATATACTTTATGGGGTCTGTCACGCCTCCTTCTGCCTGTTACATACATTTGGGCTGCAAGAAAACCATTATACCCTGATTACCCATTTTTAATGGGTTCAGGGTATAAAAAGAAGATGAAGAACAAAAAAAAGAAGAAGAAGAAAAAGAAGACGAAGACAAAAAAAAAGAAGATGAAGACGAAGAAAAAAAGAAGAGGAGAAATAAAAAGGGAAAGAAGATGAGGAAGAAGAAGAAGAAGAAGAGGAGGAAGAAGAAGAAGAAGAGGAAGAGAAAGGAGAAGAAAAAAAGAAAAAGAACTGATAAAAGAAGAAGAAGAAAATAAATAGATGACGAGGAACAAAAAGAAGATGAAGACGAAGAAAGGGAAGAGAAATAAGAAAAGAAATAAGATGAGGAAGAAGAAGAAGAGGAAGAGCAAGGGCAAGAGGAAGAGGAATATGTAGAAGAGGGAGAAGAAGAAGAAGAGGAAGAGCAAAAAGAAGAGGAAGAAGAAACGAAAGATGTAGAAGAAAAAATAAGATAAAGAAGTAGAAGAAGCAGAAAAAGAAGATGATGAAAAAAGCAGGAGAAAGATGAAGAGAAGAAAGAACAAGAAGAAGAAAAGAAAATACAAAGAAGAGAAGGAGAAAGAACAAGAGCTGAAAGAAGAAAAAGAGAAAGAAGAAGGGAAAGAAAGAGAGAAAGAAGAAGAAAAGTAGCAAAAAGGTGAGGAAGAGAAATAGAAGCTGAAGAAGTAGAAGAAGCACAAAAAGAAGACGAAGAAGAAGAGGAGGAGAAAGATAAAGAGAAGAAAGAACAAGAATAAAAGATAAAAAGAAGAGAAAGAGAAAGAACAAGAGATGGAAGAAGAACATTTTCTTTCTCTTTAGAAAGAATAGGAGAAAGAAGATGAGAAAGAAAAAAAAATAAGAGGAATAAGAAGATGAAGAAGAGGAAGAACAAAAACAGAAGAAATAATAAGAAGAAGAAGAGGACAAAGAAGAAGATGAAGAAAAGGAAGAAGAAAAATATATGAAGAAGGAGAGAAAGGAAAAAAAGAAGATGAAGAAGGAGCAAAAAAAATGAAAAAGAAAAGAAAGAGCAGGAGAATGAGCAAGAAAGAAGAAGAAGAGGAAGAAGAAGAGAAAGAAGATGAAGACGAAGAAAAAGAAGAAAAAGAAGATGAAGACGAAGAAAAAAAGATGAAGACGAAGAAAATGAAGATGAAAACAAAGAAAAAGAAGAGAAATAAGAAAAGAAATAAGATGAGGAAGAAGAAGAAGAGGAAGATGAAGAGGAAATGGAAGAGGAAGAGGAATATGAAGAAAAGAAAGAAGAAGAAGAGAAAGAAGAAGAAGATAAATGCGAAGAAGGAGAAGAGGAACCAGAAGAGGAAGCAGAAGAACAAAAAGAAGAAAAACAAGTAAGGAAACTCTAGTCGGAGGTGCCCGACTAGGAAATACCCTGAACCCCGCCTATCGGCGGCTTTAAATGCACTTCAAAGTTTGTATATAATTTTAAATTAAATTAAAAAATTTAAAAAAAAAGATTAAGTAACTTGCATAAAAAAAGTTGACGTCAGCTTAGAGAATCGAACCCGATATTTTATGTCGACGATCAGCGCTTCTACCAACACAGCCGTTGCAATACATAAGAGTGAGATAGCGAATTCCTAAGTAAAGTTATTGAGCTACTGAGCTACTGCTACTGAGCTGCTGAACTTCTGCTTAAAATTCATCCCCAATTTGTCTTTGTTGTTGTTGTTATGAATTCTTCGAATTTTCTAGAGCTTCTGCTGCTGTTGCCACGCGAGTTATGCCATTAGCATCACTTCCCGTAATTCCCGCCGACACCAAAGGTTTGCAATCCACATTAATGTAAAAACTCCATTAACCAAAAGTGCCACCAGAATAGTGGACACTTATTAAGTGGTATTGTCCCAATAGCCCAGCATACCCAATACTGTAAACATAAACATTCAAGCTCCAATGCATTAGGCAGCATACCCAATATTGTAAACATAAACATTCAAGCTCCAAGACCTTGAGCAGCATACCCAAACCCAGAAATGTTAACATAAACAATTGTAGCAGCTCCAGCTGCATAACCTAAACACTTTTAATTAAATAAGACAAAATCCGAGATTCGTTCGGAACCTAGAATTGAATAAGCAGTAGTTGTATATTAACACTCAAATAAAGCACATGTATTCGCTCTAAAAAGACGTTCATACATAATTGGCGCAGCCGGTACTCAAGTAACAACAGTTTGACAATTATTGTGGAAACATTGAAATTAACTCAAAGTCAACGAAACAATAAAAAAATTGTTTGTTACAAATAACTAAGTGCAGAAAAGAATTATTGTGGAAACTTTGGATGTAATCCAAGTCAACGAAACAATAAAAAAACTGTACAATTTAAAAGTGTGAATAAAAACAATTATTGTGGAAACTTTGGAAGTAATCCAAGTCAACGAAACAATAAATTTAATTCATACAAAACAATAACTTTAAAAAAAAAATATATATATATATAACTTAAAATGGCAAATCAACAACCAATAGTTGAAATACAGCAATGCATTCAATTATTAACTAATGTCATAATTGCAAGAGAAGGTGAAGGCAGAAATCCAGTTACAACTCAAAGGAACTGCATCGAGAAGGAGACGAGATATTTACCGATTTTCAATGGCCAGGATGGAACTTTACATGGATTCGTGTCTGCAGTGGATCAGATCATGGAGGAGTATGATGACAACGATCAGGTCTTCACTGTCATATTCAACACCAAAATTCAAGGTCAGGCTAGAACTATGCTTAATATTAATCCACCAACAAATTGGGCGGAATGTAAAATTCGTTTGCGACATCACTATAGACCAAGAACGGATCAAATGGGACTAACCAGGAAAATAAATAATCTAAGAGTAACAAGTGTAAGAGATCTTGATAACAAAATAAGAACCATTGTTGAGGAAATTAATGATTTTTCGGTCTTTGAAAATAATAGCAGACTAGTAGATATCCTAAGTGGATTATTGATTCAAAGAGTTAAAGAAGTAGCATGTGGTCCAATGGCAATTGCCCTAATGAATAAAACAACTTTAGCAGATGTCAGAAATGAATTTTCAAATTTCATTGGTCTAAATTTTGGAAATTTAAATCAAAAACTATTAATAAAAAGAGACAATGACTATTCATCAAACAATAATAACAGACAATTTAATGAACAGAATAACCAAAACTCAAGACGATACACAGACAACAGAAATTCTAACGAAAATAATAATAAAAATAATGAACAATATCAGCCAAATAATGATTACCAAAGACAAAATAGACAGCAGCAAAGTCAGAATGTTAGACAAAACCAAAACTATAATAGACAGCAGCAAAGTCAGAATGTTAGACAAAACCAAAACTATAACAGACAGCAACAAAGCCAAAACGTAACACAAAATCAAAACTTTAACAGACAGCAAAGTCAAAATAT
The DNA here is from genome assembly GCA_035045555.1 of Drosophila fulvimacula. Lineage (NCBI taxonomy): Eukaryota > Metazoa > Arthropoda > Insecta > Diptera > Drosophilidae > Drosophila > Drosophila fulvimacula. The sequence goes on along the minus strand of JAWNOX010000073.1, from coordinate 21,945 downwards.
TCGACAAAATCAAAATGCAAATAATACACAAAATTATCAGCAACCACCACCAGAAGCAATGAGTGTAGACAATTTATATGACGAAGAAGTAAATAACAATTCAAATAACGAAAACAAACAGGAAGAGTTTTTTACCAACTAGCCTCGGATAAAAGAAAAATTTTTATTAAAGGAACAATTGAGGGAGATACTTTTCTAATTTTAGTGGATACTGGATCTACTATAAGTATATTGAACACCAAAAATGTGCATGAATCAAAATATAAAATACTTGAAAAATTTTCAAAAACCATTTACACTATTAATGGAGAAATAAAAAATGACAACTATTTAGTTAAAACAGAAGTGCCAAGTGAATTTAAATATGCAGATTGTGCAAGAACAAGATGGGTAGCTATGTCCCTGGAAAAATCGTATGATTTTCTATTGAGCATGGAAACTTTGAAAATATTGATTTTAAAAACCAAATAATAAAGCTTTGCAATGGAGTCGAAATTCCTTTCCTTTCCAAACTATCAGAAGATATTTGTGTAATGGAAGTAGGTGAAATTGATGACTTTAAGCTAAAAGAGCTCAATGTTGAGGAAATTCAGATAATAAAAAATCTAACGAAAAAGTATGAAAAATTATATTTTAAAGAAGGTGATCAGTTAACTAATACCAACACAATAAAACATAAAAACTACTACAGATCATCCTATATATTCAAAAATCTATAGGGTTTCTCCAAAATATGAAGAAGAAGTAAGAAAACAAATAATTGAAATGGAAAAAAGTGGAATAATAAGAAAAAGCAAAAGCAAATATAGCTCTCCTATATGTGTTATTAAGAAAAAAATTGATAACTCAGGAATTCAGAAATATCGTATATGTGTTGATTATAGGCGATTAAATCAAGTAACCGTTCCAGATAAGTATCCAATACCTATCATGGACGCTGTATTAGATAAACTTGGTAAAGCCCAATATTTTACTACTCTTGATTTAGCAAAAGGCTACCATCAAATATTAATGGCAGAAGAAGATATTGAAAAAACAGCTTTCATAACACCAATGGGATTGTACGAATATGTTAGAATGCCATTCGGGTTAAAAAATGCTCCAGCTACTTTCCAACGTTTAATGAACGAAATATTAAGGGAATATATAAACAAAATTTGTGTAGTATATCTTGATGATATTTTAATATTTTCAACAACACTAGAAGAACATAAGGTTGCTCTAGAAAAAATTTTCAAAACACTCAGAAATCATAATTTGAAAATACAACCAGACAAATGCTCCTTTATGAATAAACATACGGAATATTTGGGACATATTCTGACAAAAGAAGGATTAAAACCAAACCCAAGAAAAATAGAAGCAATAAAAGAAATTCCATTGCCGAAAACTGAAAGACAATTAAAAGGATTCCTAGGAATGACAGGAGTTTACAGAAAATTTATTAAAGACTATTCCAAAATTGCTTATCCAATGATAAGATATTTACAAAAAGGTATATCAATTAATACAAATGACCCACAGTTTATAGATGCATTTGAAAATCTTAAAACTCTTATAAGCTCACATCCAATATTAAAATATCCAGAATTTGACAAACCATTTACAATCACTACTGATGCCAGTGATTTTGCCATAGGTGCAGTTTTATCTCAACAAGGACAACCAATTGCATTCGTTTCACGAACACTTAACAAACATGAGAAGAATTATAGTACAATTGATAAAGAATTTTTGTCTATTGTACATGCTGTAAATTATTTTAAACATTATTTGATTGGTAATAAATTTGAAATTATAACAGATCATGCTCCTATTAAATACTTAAATTCAAAATTCAAAGGAAAAGAAATGACAGCTAGACATCAAAGATGGATTTTAAAACTTCAGAAATTTGATTATAATATTACATATTTAAAAGGCAAAGACAATAAAGTAGCAGATTTTTTAAGCAGACAAGAAACAGCTCAGTTAATCAATAAAGACAATAAAGAGGAATCTAATTTTGATATAACAAACACACAACATTCAGCAGATGAAGAGGAATTAACTCATTTTTATATAAAAAACGATATTTTTAATAAATATAAAACTCAGATAATAATTACGCATTCAGCAACAGATAATATTAATATACACCACGGAAGAAAAATAATCGAAGTAAATCCAGCAGATACAGAAAATGAAATCGAAATAAAATTACAAAACAATATAGAAAAAGGAACAGTAGGAATTTTTTCAGAAGTACCAGACTCAGAATATCATAAAATACAATGCATATTAATAAATATTTTCTCTCACTCTAAAAATATAAAATTTTTCAAATGTACAAAAAGAGCCCAAGAAATTTCAACTGAGGAAGAATTACATAAACAAATTTCAATTTACCATTCAAAAGATTCATTACACAGTGGTATAAATGAGGCATTCAATTCACTAAAAGATAAAATCTATTTTCCAAAACTAAGGGACCATATTCCATTAATAATATCAAATTGTAAAAAGTGCAAAGAAATAAAATATGATAGAAAACCCATAAGACCTAAGTTTCAATATACAGAAACACCAGATACTAAAAATCAAATTATACATTTAGACATATTTCACATAAAACACAAATCTTTCGTTACAATTATAGATAAACTCACAAAATTTGCAGTTGCTTATAACATAACAGATAGAAATTGGCGAACTAAGATGCAAATCATGATTGAACATTTTGCAAAATTTAATAAACCACAGAAAATAATAATGGATAATGAATTTAGATCAGAACATATTATACAATTTTTAAACAAAGAAGATATTGAAATACATTATACAAAGCCTAATTCACATACAGGAAACGCTGATATTGAAAGATTACATTCTACATTAATTGAAATAATAGCAGGAATAGAAAATAATGAACTATCCATTGAATCCAAAATACAATTAGCAATAACAGTTTATAATAATCGTTATCATTCAACAATAAAATGTACACCGAATCATGCTAAAAATACAGAAGATAAAAGTAAATTAAAAATGACTATTGAGGAATACAAGAACATGATTATAAACAAAAGAAACAATACAAGAGAAGAATATAATGAAGAAAGATAGAAAGGTGCGATTAAAAACTATAAAAGAGTTAGACATAAGGATGAACCTTATTTCAGATTTGCAGAATTACAAAATATTCACAAATGTAATATCAAAAGACCGTTAAAACAAGAAATTAACAAGCCTTAACAAGAAACAGATTGGCAGCTTTGACAAAGATTTTTCTATTTCACAGATATTAATCATTTTGTGCATCATTATACCCAACTTGTCTACGGTACAAACAAGGTTACAGATTGAACCAATACAATTAAGTGCAGGATATGCACCTATACAAATCTATCCAACGGAAATAGTTAATGAAACAATTATCATATTACATATTATTAATATTGACACTCTTCTAAATATATTAAAACAAATAGAAACAAACATACAAGAAGTTGACATTACAGACAAAAATGACTTATTAGCCGAAATCAATTTAATAAAAGCAAAAATCAAATCCATAACACCATATAGTAGAAATAAAAGAGGACTGTTAAACATAGCAGGAACAACATATAAATGGCTTTTTGGACTCATGGACGACGAAGACAGAACAGATATTTCAGAACACCTCGAAGTAATTGATCAAAATAATCATAGCATTATAAATAATATGAATCAACAAATTGTTATAAACTCACAATTTAACGATACAATACACAGTTTATCCGAAACAATTAAACATGACAGAATAATTATTAATGAAACACTTACAAGTATGAATAGTCAAAATAAAAGAATCTTAATGAAAATTCTATACAATGACCAAATGCAAAAATTAAAAAATATTGAATTCAAAGTCAATTATATTCAGGAAAATATAGCCTCTGCAAAGAATAACATAATTCTACCCGAAATCTTATCAGAAGAAGAAATAAATAAATTTGATATTGACTTTTATAAACTAAAATTAATTCGTATGGGCATTCTGAAATATAAAAATAATTGCAGAATAATGGCAATAAAAATTCCAAAAAATTATATAAATGTTGATGTGAAACTACTCATCCCAATGCCTAACAATGATTATATTCAAATTGATCAAGAAAACCTATTAATTATAGAGATTAACAATAAAACATTGGAATATAAACCAAATACAATTTTAAAGGAACTAAAATTAAGTAAAAGTTGCACCATTACTAACAATTGCAAATTTATATTTAATAATATTACAAGTATTGAAGAAATTGATGATGATACACTAATAATTAAAAATGCCAGAAAAGAAAAACTATATCAAAATTGCGACAAAAGAAATATTCTATTAAACGGAAATAATCTAATACAATTTGGAAATTGCAAGATACAAATTTTAAAAGAAACATTTTCCAATAAAAAAGTAAAATTTTACAAAAAATTTTTTTATCCCACAGAACTTTTAAATCAAACGTACAAAAACAATATTAATTTTGATCATTTAACAATAACAAACTTTGATAATTCAAAAGAAATCACAGAACTAAAATACGAAAAAAAGATATCAAATGGCAATTTATTAATACTTTTAATCATATCTATATGTTTAAGCATTTATATATACTTACGCTGCAAAGGCAAAATATTAACATTAATTTAAAAAGAATTCAGGAGAATTCATACTCTAACAGGGGAGGAGTTATGCCATTAGCATCACTTCCCGTAATTCCCGCCGACACCAAAGGTTTGCAATCCACATTAATGTAAAAACTCCATTAACCAAAAGTGCCACCAGAATAGTGGACACTTATTCAGTGGTATTGTCCCAATAGCCCAGCATACCCAATACTGTAAACATAAACATTCAAGCTCCAATGCATTAGGCAGCATACCCAATATTGTAAATATAAACATTCAAGCTCCAAGACCTTGAGCAGCATACTCAAACCCAGAAATGTTAACATAAACAATTGTAGCAGCTCCAGCTGCATAACCTAAACACTTTTAATTAAATAAGACAAAATCCGAGATTCGTTCGGAACCTAGAATTGAATAAGCAGTAGTTGTATTTTAACACTCAAATAAAGCACATGTATTCGCTCTAAAAAGACGTTCATACATAATTCGCGCGTGTGTACGTAAACGTTTGGTAAACGTTTCGTTTAATAACATAATGCATTTCATCTATTCATATGTATATTATATTGACTTTATTTAAGTTATATCAATGTTACTCTTATTTTATATATATGTATATATATACAGTATGTACATGTGTACATACATATGTATGTATATTGCAAGCAACGCATACTTACACACGCACACGCATACGCTCTGCTAACTGCGCAGTTTACTCAGCGACTTCGCTGCGCCAATATGTGCGTGTTATGGAAAATTAAATGTTTAATAACTTTTTTTGTAGATCGACTTTCTTAATCAAACTTGCGCAGCGTAATTATATCATTCATATGCGTGTATGTGCAAAAGCACAAGTCTGTAGTATTTGAAATAAGTGGTTTGAAAATTTGGGCGAAGGGGGCGTGGCATCCAAAATTTAACAAAAATCAAAATTGTATAAAAGTCCCATTAAGCTAAATACAAGATTTGGAGTTTCTAACTATAAAGATGTAGAAGATATTATTTTAAAACTGAAAATCGATTTCGTTTTTAATCGATAAAAAAAGAACGAGAAGAGTTATCGAATTTCTAAAACAAACTCGACCTGCGCGTGATATACACGAATCTATAAAAAAAAGTTCAAGTCTCTAGCTATTATAGGTTCTGAGATCCACGCGTTCAAACATACGGACAGACGGACAGACAGACAGACGGACAGGGCTCAATCGACTCGGCTTGACGTCCTGATAAAGAATAAATAAACTTTATGGGGTCTGCCACGCCTCCTTCTGCCTGTTACATACATTTGGGCTGCAACAAAACCATTATACCCTGATTACCCATTTTTAATGGGTTCAGGGTATAAAAAGAAGAGGAAGAGAAAAAGACAAAGAAGGATAATAATAAGAAGAAGAAGATGATGAAGAATAAAAAGAAAAAGAAGAAGAGATAAAAGAATAAGAAGAAGAAGAAGAAGAAGAAACAAGAAGAGGAAGATGAAAAAGAAGAAGACGAAGAAAAAGAAGACATAGACGAAGAAAAAGAAGAAGAAAAAGAAGATGAAGACGAAGAAAAAAAAAGAAAAAAAATTAGAAGAGAAAGAGATAAGGAAGAAGAAGAAGAAGAAGAGGAGGAAAAAGAAGAAGAGGAAGAGGAAAAGGAAGAGCAATATGAAGAGAAGAGGGAAGAAGAAGAAGAAAAAAGATGAGAAAGAAGAGAATGAGAAAGAACAAGAGATGAAAGCACAAAAAAAGAAAGAATAAGAGAAAGAAGAAGAAGAAGAAGACAAAGAAGAAGAAGAAGAGAAGGAAAAGATGAGAAAAAGAAGATGAAAAAGTAGATGAAGCAGAAAAAAAAGATGAAGGAAAAAAGGAGGAGAAAGATGATGAGAAGAAAGAACAAGAAGAAGAAATGAATATAAAAAGAAGAGAAAGAACAAGATATGAAAAAAGAAAAACAGAAAGAAGAAGAGAAAGAAGATGAGAAAGATGAAGAAGAAGAGGAATAAAAAGACGAAGAAGAGGAAGAGCAAAAAGAGAAGGAAGAAGAAGAAGAAGAAGAGGACAAAGAAGAAGATGAAGAAAAGGAAGAAGAAGAAAAAGAATATGAAGAAGGAGAAGAAGAAGAAGAAGCGAAAGAGAAGGAAGAAGATGGAAAAGAAAGTGAAGATGAGAAAGAAGAAGAAGAAGGAGAAGAAGAGGAAGAGGAAGAGAAGAAATAAGATGAAGAAGAAGAGGAAGAGAGGAAAGAAGAAGAAGAGGACAAAGAAGAAAATAAAGAAAAGGAAGAAGAAGAAGAAGAAAAAACTATGAAGAAGGAGAAAAAGGTAAAAAAGAACATGAAGAAGAAAAAAAGAGATGAAAAAGAAGAGAAAGAGCAAGAAAGAAGAAGAAGAGAAAGAAGACGAAGAAGAAGAAGACGAAAAAAAGGAAGTGAGAAAGAGGAAGAAGAAGAAGAAAATGTAGACGAAGACAAAGAAAAAGAAGAAGAAAAAGAAGATAAAGACGAAGAAAAAAATAAGAGGAGAAATAAGAAGAGAAAGAAGATGAGGAAGAAGAAGAAGAAGCACAGGAAGAGGAAAAAGAAGAAGAGGGAGAGAAAGAAGAATATGAAGAAAAGGAAATAGAATAAGAAGAGGAAGAGGAAGAAGAAGAAGATAAATGCGAAGAAGAAGAAGAGTAACCAGAAGAGGAAGCAGAAAAGCAAAAAGAAGAAAAAGAAGAAAGGGAAGAAAAAAGACGAAGAAGAATAATAATAAGAAGAAAAAGATAATGAAGAATAATTAGAGAAAGAAGAAGAAAAAAGAAAAGGAAGAAGAAGAGATAAAAGAAGAAGGAGAAGAAGAAGAAGAAGAAGGAAAAGAAGATAAAGGGAAAAAAAGAAGAAGAGAAATAAGAAATGAAATAAGATGGAGAAGAAGAGGAACAGGAGGAAGAAGAAAAAGAAGAAGAGGAAGAGGAAGACGAATATGTAGAAGAGGATGAAGATGAAGAAGAGAAAGAAGAAGCGAAAGATGAGGAAGAGAAAAAGAAGATGAAGAAGTTGAAGAAGCAGAAAAAGAAGATGAAGAAAAAAAGGAGGAGAAAGATGAAGAGAAGAAAGAACAAAAAGAAGAAATCAAGATAAAAAGGAAAGAAAGAACAAGAGATGAAAAAAGAAAAAGAGAAAGAAGAAGAGAAGGAAGATGAGAAAGAAGAAGAAGAAGTGGAATAAAAAGGTGAAGAAGAGAAAGAACAAAAAGAGAAGAAATAAGAAGAAGAAGAAGAGGACAAAGAAGAAGATGAAGAAATGGAAGAAGAACAAGAAGAAGTAGAGAACGAGAAGGAAGAAGAACCAAAAGAAAGTGAAACAAAAGAAGAGAAGAAGAAGAAGAAAAGAAAAGGATGAGAAAGAAAAGAAAGAGCTTTCTCTTTTTTTATGAAAGAAGAAAAAGAGAAAGAAGAAGAGTAAGAAGATGAAAAAGAGGAAGAACAAAAAGAGAAGAAATAAGAAGAGGGCAAAGGAGAAGATGAAGAAATGGCAGAAACAGAAAATAGAAGATGAGGAAAAAGAAGAGAAAAAAGAAGATGAAAAAGAAGAGGATATACGGGAAATGGAAAAGGAAAAGGAAGAAGAATTAGGAGAATAAGAGGAAAAATATGAAGAAACGGAAGATGAATAGGAAGAGGAATAAGAAGCAAAAGAAGAAGAGGAAGTAGGAGAAGCAGAAGAAGAAGACGAAGAAGAAGAGGAAGAAGGAGAGAGAGAACAAGAGGAAAAAGAAAAAGATGAAGAAAATGAAGAGAAGAAAGAAGAAGAAGAAGAGGACAAAGAAGAAGATGTAGAAAAGGAAAAAGTAGCAGAGGAAATAAATATGAAGAAGGAGAAAAAGGAAAAAAAGAAGGTGAAGAAGAAACAAAAAAGATGAAAAAGAAGAGAAAGAGCAAGAGAAACAGCAAGAAAGAAGAAGAAGAAAAAGAAGCCGTAGAAGAAGAAGACGATAAAAAGGAGAGAAAGAGAAAGAAGAAAAAGAAAAAGAAGACGAAGACGAAGAAAAAGAAGAAGAAGAGGAAAAAGAAAAGAAATAAGATGAGGAAGAAGATGAAGAAGAGGAAGATGAGGAAGAAAAAGAAGAGGAAAAACAACAGGAAGAGGAAGAGGAATATTTGGAAGAGGGAGAAGAAGAAGAAAAGGAAGACACAAAGAAGACGAAGAAAAAGAAGATAAAGAAGAAACGAAAGATGAGGAAAAGAAAAAGAAGATGAAGAAGTAGAAGAAGCTGAAAAAGAAGATAAAGGAAAAAAGAAGGAGTAAGATGAACAGAAGAAGGAAGTAGCAGAAGAAAATAAGATGAGAAAGAAGAGAAAGAGAAAGAACAAGAGATGAAAGCAGAAAAATAGAAAGAATAAGAGAAAGAAGAAGAAGAAGGCAAAGAAGAAGAAGAAGAAGAAAAAAATATGAAGAAGGAGGAAAAGGAAAGAAAGAAGATGAAGAAGAAAAGAGATGAAAAAGAAGAGAAAGAGCAAGAAAGAAGAAGAAGTGAAAGAAGATGAAGAACAAAAAGAGAAGATGAAGACAAAACATATGCTGAAGAAATCGGAGAAGAAGAAGAAGAGAACGAGAAGGAAGAAGAACAAAAAGAAAGAAGAAGAAGAAGAGAAAGAAGAAGGAAATGATGAGGAAAGAAAAAGAATATGAAAAAGCAGAAAAGGGAGATGAAGAAAAAAGGAGGAGAAAGATGAAGAGAAGAAAGAAGAAGAAGAAAAAAGATGGGAAAGAAGAGAAAGGGAAAGAACAAGAGATGGAAGAAGAAAAAGAATAAGAAGAAGAAGAGAAAGAAGAAGACAAAGAAGAACACGAAGAAGAAGAAGAAGAAGAAGAAAAAGGAGATGAAGACGGAAAAAAAGAAGAAGAGAAATAAGAAATGAAATAAGATGGAGAAGAAGAGGAACAGGAGGAAGAAGAAAAAGAAGAAGAGGAAGAGGAAGACGAATATGTAGAAGAGGGAGAAGAAGAAGAGAAAGAAGAAGCGAAAGATGAGGAAGAGAAAAAGAAGATGAAGAAGTTGAAGAAGTAGAAAAAGAAGATGAAGAAAAAAAGGAGGAGAAAGATGAAGAGAAGAAAGTACAAGAAGAAGAAATGAAGATAAAAAGGAAAGAAAGAACAAGAGATGAAAAAAGAAAAAGAGAAAGAAGATGAGAAAGAAGAAGAAGAAGAGGAATAAAAAGATGAAGAAGAGGAAGAACAAAAAGAGAAGAAATAAGAAGAAGAAGAGAAGAAAAGGCAGAAGAAGAAAAAGAATATGAAGAAGGAGAAGAAGCGAAAGAGAAGGAAGAAGATGCAAAAGAAAGTAAAGATGAGAAAGTTGAAGAAGGAGAAGAAGAAGAAGAGGAAGAGAAGAAATAAGATGAAGAAGAAGAGGAAGAAAAGAAAGAAGAAGAAGAGGACAAAGAAGAATATGAACAAAAGGAAGAAGAAGAAGAAGAAAAAAACTATGAAGAAGGAAAAAAGGGTAAAAAAGAACGTGAAGAAAAAAAAAGAGATGAAAAAAAAGAGAAAGAGCACGAAAAAAAAGAAGAGGAAGGACAAGAGGAAGAAGGAGAAGCAGAAGAAGAAGAAGAAAAAACGAAGAGGAGAAATGAGAAGAGAAAGAAGATGAGGAAGAAGAAGAGAAAGAGGAGGAAGAAGAAGAAGAGGGAGAGGAAGAGGAAAAGGAAGAGGAATATGAAGAAAAGGAAGAAGAAGAAGAAAAATGCGAAGAAGGAGAAGAGGAAGCAGAGGATCAAAAAGAAGTAAAAGAAGAAATGGCAGAAAAAAGACAAAGAAGAAAAATAAGAAGAATAATAATAAGAAGAAGATGATGATGAAGAAGAAAAAGAGAAAGGAGAAGAAAAAGAAGAAGCCATAAAAAAAGAAGAAGAAGATAATGAAGATGAAAAGGAAGAAAAAGAAGATGAAGACGAAGAAAAAGAAGAAGAAGAGAAATAGGAAAAGAAATAAGATGAGGAAAAAGAATAAGCTAAAGAGAAGGAAGAAGAATCGAAAGATCATTAAGAGAAAAAGAAGATGAAGAAGTAGAAGAAGCAAAAAAAGAAGATGAAGGAAAAAAGGAGGAGAAAGATGAAAAGTTGAAAGAACAAGAAGAAGAAATGAAGATAAAAGAAGAGAAAGAACAAGATATGAAAAAAGAAAAACAGAAAGAAGAAGAGAAAGAAGATGAGAAAGATGAAGAAGAAGAGGAATAAAAGGATGAAGAAGAGGAAGAGCAAAAAGAGAAGGAAGAAGAAGAAGAAGAAGAGGACAAAGAAGAAGATGAAGAAAAGGAAGAAGAAGAAAAAGAATATGAAGAAGGAGAAGAAGAAGAAGAAGCGAAAGAGAAGGAAGAAGATGGAAAAGAAAGTGAAGATGAGAAAGAAGAAGAAGAAGGAGAAGAAGAGGAAGAGGAAGAGGAAGAGAAAAAAAAAAAAAAAAAAAAAAAAAAAAAAGAAAGAAAGGAAAGGAAGGGAAGAGGAAGAGGAAGAGGAAGAGGAAGAGGAAGAAATAAGATGAAGAAGAAGAGGAAGAGAGGAAAGAAGAAGAAGAGGACAAAGAAGAAAATGAAGAAAAGGAAGAAGAAGAAGAAGAAAAAACTATGAAGAAGGAGAAAAAGGTAAAAAAGAACATGAAGAAGAAAAAAAGAGATGAAAAAGAAGAGAAAGAGCAAGAGATAGAGCAAGAGATAGAGCAAGAAAGAAGAAGAAGAGAAAGAAGACGAAGAAGAAGAAGACGAAAAAAAGGAAGTGAGAAAGAGGAAGAAGAAGAAGAAAATGTAGACTAAGACAAAGAAAAAGAAGAAGTAAAAGAAAATGAAGACGAAGAAAAAGAAGAAGAAAAAGAAGATAAAGACGAAGAAAAAAATAAGAGGAGAAATAAGAAGAGAAAGAAGATGACGAAGAAGAAGAAGAAGCAGAGGAAGAGGAAAAAGAAGAAAATAAATGCGAAGAAGGAGAAGAGGAACCAGAAGAGGAAGCGGAAAAACAAAAAGAAGAAAAAGAAGAAAGGGAAGAAAAAAGACGAAGAAGAATAATAATAAGAAGAAGAAGATAATTAAGAATAAATAGAGAAAGAAGAAGAAAAAAGAAAAGGAAGAAGAAGAGATAAAAGAAGAAGGAGAAGAAGAAGAAGAAAAAGAAGAAAAAGAAGATAAAGACGGAAAAAAAAGAAGAAGAGAAATAAGAAATGAAATAAGATGGAGAAGAAGAGGAACAGGAGGAAGAAGAAAAAGAAGAAGAGGAAGAGGAAGACGAATATGTAGAAGAGGATGAAGATGAAGAAGAGAAAGAAGAAGCGAAAGATGAGGAAGAGAAAAAGAAGATGAAGAAGTTGAAGAAGCAGAAAAAGAAGATGAAGAAAAAAAGGAGGAGAAAGATGAAGAGAAGAAGGAAGTAGAAGAAGAAAATAAGATAAGAAAGAAAAGAAAGAGAAAGAAGAAGATGAAGAAGAGGAAGAACAAAAAGAGAAGAAATAAGAAGAGGGCAAAGGAGAAGATGAAGAAATGGCAGAAGAAGAAGAGAAAGAGAAGGAAGAGAAAAAGGAAAAAAAGAAGATGAAGAAGAAGCAAAAGATATAAAAAAGAAGAGAAAAAGAAAGAGCAAGACAGAAAAAGAAGAGAAAGAAGACGAAAAAAAGGAATGGAGAAAGAGGAAGAGCAATAAGAAGATGAAGAAGAAGACGAAGGATAAAATGAATTAAAGGAAGAAGAAGAAAAAGAAGATGAAGAAGAAGAAGAGAAAAAAGAAGATGAAGATGATATATCCTATACGGGAAATGGAAAAGGAAAAGGAAGAAGAATTAGGAGAATAAGAGGAAAAATATGAAGAAACGGAAGATGAATAGGAAGAGGAATAAGAAGCGAAAGAAGAAGAGGAAGTAGGAGAAGCCGAAGAAGAAGACGAAGAAGAAGAGGAAGAAGGAGAGAGAGAACAAGAAGAAAAAGAAGAAGATGAAGAAAATGAAGAGAAGAAAGAAGAAGAAGAGGACAAAGAAGAAGATGAAGAAAAGGAAAAAATAGCAGAGGAAAAAAAATATGAAGAAGGAGAAAAAGGAAAAAAAGAAGATGAAGAAGAAACAAAAAAGATGAAAGAGAAGAGAAAGAAAGAAGAAGAAAAAGAAGACGTAGAAGAAGAAGACGAAAAAAAGGAGAGAAAGAGAAAGAAGAAAAAGAAAAGGAAGACGAAGACGAAGAAAAAGAAGAGAAAAAAGAAAAGAAACAAGTAAGGAAACTCTAGTCGGAGGTGCCCGACTAGGAAATACCCTGAACCCCGTCTATCGGCGGCTTTAAATGCACTTCAAAGTTTATATATAATTTTAAATTAAATTAAAAAATTAAAAAAAAATAAAAAAGATTAAGTATCTGAATGCTTAATAACTTTTTTTGTAGATCGACTTTCTTAATCAAACTTGCGCAGCGTAATTATATCATTCATATGCGTGTATGTGCAAAAGCACAAGTCTCTAGTATTTGAAATAAGTGTTTTGAAAATTTGGGCGAAGGGGGCGTGGCATCCAAAATTTAACAAAAATCAAAATTGTATAAAAGTCCCATTAAGCTAAATACAAGATTTGGAGTCTCTAACTATAAAGATGTAGAAGATATAATTTTAAAACTGAAAATCGATTTCGTTTTTAATCGATAAAAAAAGAACGAGAAGAGTTATCGAATTTCTAAAACAAACTCGACCTGCGCGTGATATACACGAATCTATAAAAAAAAAGTTCAAGTCTCTAGCTATTATAGGTTCTGAGATCCACGCGTTCAAACATACGGACAGACGGACAGACAGACAGACGGACAGGGCTCAATCGACTCGGCTTGTCGTCCTGATCAAGAATATATATACTTTATGGGGTCTGCCACGCCTCCTTCTGCCTGTTACATACATTTGGGCTGCAACAAAACCATCATACCCTGATTACCCATTTTTAATGGGTTCAGGGTATAAAAAGATGAGGAAGAAGATAAAGAAGAGGAAGAAGAGGAAAAAAAAAGAGGAAGAGCAACAGGAAGAGGAAGAGGAATATTTGGAAGAGGGAGAAGAAGAAGAAAAGGAAGAACAAAAAGAAGACGAAGAAAAAGATGATAAAGAAGAAACGAAAGATGAGGAAGAGAAAAAGAAGATGAAGAAGTAGAAGAAGCTGAAAAAGAAGATAAAGAAAAAAAGAAGGAGAAAGATGAAGAGAAGAAGGAAGTAGAAGAAGAAAATAAGATGAGAAAGAAGAGAAAGAGAAAGAGAAAGAACAAGAGATGAAAGCAGAAAAACAGAAAGAATAAGAAAAAGGCAAAGAAGAAGAAGAAAAGAAGAAAAGGAAGATGAGGAAGACAAAAAGAAGATGAAGAAGTAGAGGAAGAAGAAAAACAGATGAAGGAAAAAAGGAGGAGAAAGATGAAGAGAAGAAAGAAGAAGAAAAAGAAAAAAGATGGGAAAGAAGAGAAAGGGAAAGAACATGAGAAAGAAGAAGAGGGAGAGGAGGAAGAAGAAGAAGAGAACGAGAAGGTAGAAGAATCAAAAGAAAGTGAAGAAAAAGAAGAGAAAGAAGAAGAGGAAGAAGAAGAAGAAGAGGAAGAGAAAAAATAAGAAGAAGAAGTAGAGGACAAAGAAGAAGATGAAGAAAATGAAGGAGAAGAAGAAGAAGAAGAAGAAGAAAAAGAAGAGGAAGAGGAAGAGGAAGAGAAGAAAGAAGAAGACGAAGAAGAGGAAAAGAAAGAAGATGAAGAAAAGGAAGAAAAAGAAGAAGAAACAAAATATGAAGACGCAGAAAAGGGGGAAAAAAAATGCAGAAGAAGCAAAAGAGATGAAAAAGAAGAGAAAAAGCAAGAAAGAAGAAGAGAAACAAGTAAGGAAACTCTAGTCGGAGGTGCCCGACTAGGAAATACACTGAACCCCGCCTATCGGCGGCTTTAAATGCACTTCAAAGTTTGTATATAATTTTAAATTAAATTAAAAAATTAAAAAAAAAACAAAAAAGATTAAGTAACTTGCATAAAAAAAGTTTTGACGTCAGCTTAGAGAATCGAACCCGAGACTTTATGTCGGCGATCATCGCTTCTACCAACACAGCCGTTGCAATACATAAGAGTGAAATAGCGAATTCCTAAGTAAAGTTATTGAGCTACTGAACTGCTGAACTTCTGCTGAAAATTCATCGACAATTTGAAGAAGAAGAAGAGGAGGAAAAAGAAGAAGAGGAAAAGGAAAAGGAAGAGGAATATGAAGAAAAGGAGGAAGAAGAAGAAGATAAATGCGAAGAAGGAGAAGGGGCAGTAGAAGAGGAAGCAGAAGAGCAAAAAGAAGAAAAGAAGAAGAGGAAGAAAAAAAGACGAAGTATAAATAAAAAGAATAAAAAGAAGAATAAGAAGAAAAAGAGAAAAAAGAAGAAAACACGAAAAAGAAGAAGAAGACATAAAAGAAGTAAAAAAGATAAAGACGAAGAAAAAGAAGAGAAATAAGAAAAGAAATAAGACGAGGAAGAAGGAGAAGAGAAAGAAGAAGAAGAAGAAGAAGAAGGGGAAGAGAAGAAGAAGATGAAGAAAAGGAAGAGGAAGAAAAAGAATATGAAGAAGGAGAAGAAAAAGCGAAAGAGAAGGAAGAAGAAGCAGAGAGAGTTCTGAGTTTGTGAGAGTAAGACGTGTTTTTTGTTTGCGCTCCGTACTTTTCAATATTTCTGTTCTTTAATTTGTTGTAAATTTATACATTATTTGTGTATTGGTGATTATTGCATTTTTAGTTTTGATACTGCCGTGATTTTTGCTTATAAACATTGTGTTTTTTATTTTATTTACAATAGTTTTGTGAGCGTCGGTGTGTATCTAAATTGCAATTTTCGTTTTAATATTTCTATTCTTTCGTTGTTCTTATTTGCTTTTCCGTTCTTTTTTTAAACGCGTTACTGTGTGTGTTCGCTGTCGCATCGCTCACGCTTAGCTTAACGTTTTGTTTTTGTTTCTTTCGAAATTTATTGCGTTTGTAGTGCAGCTCTCTCCCGCTCTATTTTCTGTTTCTTCATCTACTATTTATTCTTTTGATCTTTGTAGTAGCTGAGTGTTGTTGTTTATGATTTTTGTTTCTCTCAATCACAGTTAATCAAGTCTTTGTCTTTTATCTTTTATTTTTTTTACTATCTAAATCTGTTTGTATTTTTGTTTTGATTATCTCCCCTACTTGCCAATATGATTTGCTGTAAGAAATCATGTACACTTCGGCATATCACTGATTCTGCACAAATGCAATTTGTTGGGTGCTGGTTGTGCGAGAATCTAATGCACATTAAATGTGCTGGCATCTCGGGGCGTGACTGTGATAGAGTCATGGCTGCTCCCAAAAGTGGGTGTGGTGGATTACGCTGGTCTTGCCCGGATTGTTTGGAAAAACAATTAAGTTTTTCCAAGATGTATAATTCAGTGCGTGTTCAGTATTCAAATCTGAGCAAATTTTCAAAACAGCTTGAAGAGGAACTAAAAGCTGGAGAAGATATTTTGTATCAGTATAAGTTTGATTCTCCGCTGAATACAGTGATTACTCCATCACTGCTAGTTCCCCCCTCCATTCAATTATCGTCTCCTACCTTATCAACCCCTTGTCAAGAATTATCAATTCCAATACCTGATGATTCTGTTGAAATATCTGGGTCTAGTGTCAGCACAGACATTCAAAAGGCCACTAATAATAAAGGTAAAGTTTCTCCGAGTGTTGCTCAATCTAAAAACAACATTCAGACACCGTCTCCTACACCGTCTCCTACACCGTCTCCTACTCCTATATTACCCTATTTATCTGTTGTGTCTCCTCGAAAGCAAGTTTTCTTATCTAGGCTTTCATCAGATACGACATGTGAGGCTGTGTCTGCTTTTATTGAAAGTAAAATTTCATCTAAAGTATTTATATCGAAGTTTAATTTTGCGACTCCTCGTGAAATTGCTTCATTTAAAATCAATGTCCCAATTGAATCTTTCGATACAATATGTGATCCAAACTTTTGGCCACCTCATGTTGTTGTACATGAATTCAAACCTAAGACTCGGAATAGAATTTCTCCAGTGTCTTTAAATCCCGTTTCGGTTCAACCTTCATCTGAGGCTGTATCAAAAAACTAAGTTTCTTTCCATCTTTTCCGCAGCTATCTATTATTTATTAAAGTGTTCGAGGCCTTAATTCTAAATTAAAAAATCTATTTCTGCATAGCTGTAGTGTCCAATCTGAACTTATAGCCCTCACTGAAACGTGGTTAAGCCAAAATGTTTATAATAGTGAGGTTTTTTCAAATAATTTCACTATTTATAGACTTGATCTCGCGTCTCGTAGAGGGGGTGGTGTTTTAATAGCTGTTAAATCCCATTTCCTCTCTGAATCTTTTACATTCTCATCAATTCACAATGTTGAGATTATTGGAGTTAAAATAACTTTTCAGTCTTGTTCCCTATACGTTACTTGTTCACATATTCCTCCCTCTTCCGATTTACAAGTTTATAGTCATCATATATCTTGTATTAAAGAAATGTATGAATATGTTGAAGATAATGACTTATTTCTTGTGTTGGGTGACTTTAATATACCTAACACTTCTTGGGCCTCATTTCCTAATTCGAATTATCTTATTCCAACAATTGATCATTATTTTTTTGATGAATTGTTTAATCTTTCTATGTATCAGATGAACTCAATTTCTAATCATTTAAATCGTTCTCTTGATCTTGTTTTTACTAATGATGACGCCAGCATTAATGTTTTAAGATCATCCCCCTTTTGTATACCTGAGGATTTATATCATCCAACATTAGAGGTTTTAATACCTATTTACTGTCCACCAATTCTTACGCCCTCGTCATCTAAAAAGCGGCGTTGTTTTAATAAATGTAATTTTGTTTTGCTTAATGATCTCATTAATGCAACAGATTGGGCTCCTTTATATGAGGCAGTTGATGTAAACTTAGCAGTTTCAACATTCTACAATACTTTAAATGCTATTCTAGACAAGTGTGTTCCTATGTGTCTTCGCAAATCTCTTTCTAATAAACCTCCCTGGTTCACTTCGACTCTTTCAACTCTAAAAAATTTTAAATCTAAATGTTTTAAAAAGTTCAAAAAGTCGGGTTCGGTCGTTGATTGGTCTAAATACTCCTTAGCTAAGGCCAATTTCAATATTTTAAACTCTCGTTGTTATGAGAATTACCTTACACGCTGTAAAAGGCAGTTTGCTCGTGATCCCAAAAGATTTTATTCATTTGTAAATTTGAAGCGTAAATCTTCTGGGTTTCCATTCTCGTTTTTCCTAGGTTGTGACAGTACTTGCAATGATCAAGATACCTCAGATCTATTTGCAAAGTTCTTCCAATCCACTTATTCAACTGCCATTTCTGAAACCAATTCTTTTCCAATTTTAAATTCTGAAATTAATGGAAATGCTATTATGGTTTCTAATATTTCTCCTGTCTCTCTTTTATCCGCTATGCGTACGTTGAAATCGTCGTTCTCTCCGGGGGCGGATGGTATTCCTAGTTGTGTGATTAAAGAATGCAGTGCTTCTTTGTGGTCACCTTTATTAAAACTGTTTAATTTGTCTCTTGATACCTCGGTATTTCCTTCAATTTGGAAAGAATTATTTATTATTCCTCTGTATAAAAAAGGAGGAAGATCTGATATTTCAAATTACAGAGGCATTGCCAAGCTTTCTGCTATTCCGAAGTTATTTGAAAAAATTATAACTTCTAATTTACAGCACTTTTGTAAATCCATTATTTCACCATCGCAGCATGGTTTTGTTCAGAATCGATCAACCTCTACGAACTTATTAGAATTTTCATCCCTAGTCAATGAAAGCTTTTTAAAGAAAATGCAAACAGATGTTATATACACTGATTTCAGTAAGGCATTTGACTCTGTTCAGCATGACATCTTGCTTCAAAAGCTTGACCAATTGGGATTTTCTCCTAAACTTCTATTTTGGATTGCTTCCTATTTAAAGGGTAGAACCCAAAGAGTTCTGTTGAGAACATCTATTTCGAAGGTCATATTTGTCTCTTCGGGTGTTCCTCAGGGTAGTCACTTGGGCCCTCTACTTTTCTCCCTATTTATAAATGACCTTCCCAGCTGTATTTGTTACTCTAGGATATTTATGTATGCAGATGGTGTAAAACTCTGTCTCTCATACAAGAACTCAATAGATCACCTACGCCTACAGGATGATCTAATATCCTTTCAAAATTGGTGTAAAGCTAATCAGTTGCATCTAAATTGTTCTAAGTGTATGACAATGACTTTCTGTCGTACCACTCCATTTTTTGCTGATTACACAATCAACAATGTGTCCTTGCAACGTATTTCTACAATCAAAGATCTCGGTGTGCTCTTTGACTGTGAACTTAGATTCAATACCCATATTCTAACCATCGTTAATGAAGCCAAAAGTGTACTTGCTTTTATTAAACGATGGTCTAAAGAGTTTAATGATCCGTTTGTCACTAAACTTATTTTTGTCTCGCTGGTATGCCCTATTTTAGAATATTGTTCTATTATATGGTCGCCACAGCAGAAATTGTATCAGGACCGTATTGAATCGGTTCAGAAGCAATTTCTTCTTTTTGCCTTGCGCAATCTAAACTGGGATGGTAACCTTCGTCTACCGTCTTATCATAGTAGGCTTCTTCTTTTGGATCTTCCATCGTTAATCAATCGTAGAATAGTCTTGGGTATTACTTTTCTACATAAGTTGATTAACGGTAGTATTGATTCGCCTTCTCTTCTATTTCAAGTCAACTTCCTAGTTCCTTCACGTGCTTCTCGTCACTTCTGTCCTCTTTATTTACCTATATGTAACTGTAACTATTCCTTGTACAGTGCGTTTCGTGTTCTATGTACTAAGTACAATACTTATTTTCATGTATTTAGTTCTGAACTCTCTCTTTCCTTAATAAAATCTTCTCTTTTAGCATATTTCAGAGAAATCACACACACACCACAGTTGTGAGAATGCACCTATGCAATTCTCCTTACTTGTGTGGTGATTTCTCTTATCGTATTTTACTTTTTAAGATTTTTATTTTTTCTTATATTTTTATAACCTTTTTTTAACTTCTTCTATCTTGCTTAGTTTCAATGATATCACTAACCATATCTGGCTGTGATTTGGGGCATAGCTCGTCGGTCCGGCAAATAAAACACCCCCATCGGGTTGGTGCTATCATTGCTATATATTGTTAGTATTAGGCTTTTTCTTTTTCCTGTTTCCGTTTATAATTTTAATTTTGTAATTTTATAATTTGACTCACGAATGTTGTCAATTTCTTTTATATAAATAAAATAAAATAAAAAATAAAAAAATAAAAGATGCAAAAGAAAGTGAGGAAGAAAAAGTTGAAGAAGAAGAAGAAAAGAAAGAAAAGGGAAATAAGAAGAGAAAGAAGATGAGGAAAAAGAAGATTGAGAAGAAGAAGAATAAGAAGAAGAACAAGAAGATGAAGACGAAGAAAAAAAAGAGAGGAGAAATAAGAAGAGAAAGAAGATGAGGAAGAAGAAGAAGAGGAGGAAGAAGAAGAAGAAAAAGAAGAAGAAGAAGAGGAAGAGGAACAGGAAGAGAAAAAAGAAGAAGAAGAAGAAGAAAAAGATCAGAAAGAAGAGAAAGAGAAAGAACAAGAGATGAATGCAGAAAAATAGAAAGAATAAGAGAAAGAAGAAAAGAAAGAAGAAGAAGGAGACAAAGAAGAAGAAGAAAAGAAGAAGAAAATAATAAAAGGAAGATGAGGAAGAGAAAAGAAGATGAAGAAGTTGAAGAAGCAGAAAAAGAAGATGAAGGAAAAAAGGAGGAGAAAGATGAAGAGAAGAAAAAACAAGAAGAAGAAATGAAGATAAAAAGAAAAGAAAGAACAAGAGATGAAAAAAGAAAAACAGAAAGAAGAAGAAAAAGAAGATGAGAAAGAAGAAGAAGAAGAGGAATAAAAAGATGTAGAAGAGGAAGAGCAAAAAGAGAAGGAAAAAGAAGAAGTGGACAAAGAAGAAGATGAAGAAAAGGCAGAAGAAGAAAGAGAGTATGAAGAAGGAAAAGAAGAAGAAGAAGCAAAAGAAAGTGAAGCAAAAGAAGAAAAAGAAGAAGAAAAAGAGGAAGACGGAGAGAAGAAAGAAGAAGAAGAAGAAGAAAAAAAGATGAGAAAGAAGAGAAAGAGAAAGAACAAGAGATGAAAGCAGAAAAATAGAAAGAATAAGAGAAAGAAGAAAAGAAAGAAGAAGGAGACAAAGAAGAAGAAGAAAACAAGAAGAAGAAAATAAGAAAAGGAAGATGAGGAAGAAAAAAAGAAGATGAAGAAATAGATGAAGGAAAAAAGGAGGAGAAAGATGAAGAAAAGAAAGAACAAGAAGAAGAAATGAAGATAAAAACGAAAGAAAGAACAAGAGATGAAAAAAGAAAAGGAGAAAGAAGAAGAGAAAGAAGATGAAAAAGAAGAAGAAGAGGAATAAAAACCTGAAGAAGAGGAAGAACAAAAAGAGAAGAAATAAGAAGAAGAAGAAGGGGACAAAGAAGAAGATGAAGAAATGGAAGAAGAACAAGAAGAAGTAAAGAACGAGATGGAAGAAGAACCAAAAGAAAGTGAAGCAAAAGAAGAGAAAGAAAAAGAAGAAGAAGAAGAAGAAGAAAAAAAGATGAGAAAGAAGAAAAAAGAAAGAACAAGAGATGAAAGCAGAAAAATAGAAAGAATAAGAGAAAGAAGAAAAGAAAGAAGAAAACGAAGAAGAAGAAAATAAGAAAAGGAATATTTATTTATTTATTTTTTATTTATATAAAGAAATTGACAACATTCGTGAGTCAAATTATAAACTTACAAAATTAAAATTATAAACAGAAACAGGAAAAAGAAAAAGCCTAATACTAACAATATATAGCAATGATATCACCAACCCGATGGGGGTGTTTTATTTGCCGGACCGACGAGCTATGCCCCAAAGCACAGCCAGATATGGTTAGTGATATCAAAGCATACTGTGCACAGTTGTGCACCTGCCGAGAGAGGGGGAGATGGAGAGAAGGGACGAGTGTGAGAAGAGAGCCAAAGAACGGTATGTATTACTCATTCCAATACAGTTTTTCAACAAGAACTTTTAACTCACTTTTCAGTACGGGCACTTTGGTGGTAATATCAGAAAAATTACGAAATTATTAATATTAAATGGAATATATATAAATTATATTTTACTGATATAAATATTATAATATTTGACTACTAATTTTAATTTACACACATATTTTTAGTAGGTATATGTATGTAGTAAATATATATTATTTATAATATATTAAAAATACATATATACT
>JAWNOX010000071.1:5000-23779 GCA_035045555.1 Drosophila fulvimacula | reverse complement strand
TTTTTTGTTTTATTTACAAAGTTTTGTGAGCGTCGGTGTATATCTAAATTGCAATTTTCGTTTTAGTATTTCTATTCTTTCGTTGTTCTTATTTGCTTTTTTGTTCTTTTTTTTAAACGCGTTACTGTGTGTGTTAGCTGTCGCTTGTTCACGCTCAGCTCTTTACACGGGTTAGTGTGTCTGTTCGCTGTCGCATCGCTCACGCTTAGCTTAGCGTTTTGTTTTTGTTTCTTGCGAAATTTATTGCGTTTGTAGTGCAGCTCTCTCCCGCTCTATTTTCTGTTTCTTCATCTACTAATTATTCTTTTGATCTTTGTAGTAGCTGAGTGTTGTTGCTTGTGATTTTTGTTTCTCTCAATCACAGTTAATCAACTCTTCGTCTTTTATCTTTTATTTTTTTCTATCTAAATCCGTTTGTATTTTTGTTTTGATTATCTCCCCTACTTGCCAATATGATTTGCTGTAAGAAATCATGTACACTTCAGCATATCACTGATTCTGCACAAATGCAATTTGTTAGGTGCTGGTTGTGCGAGAATCTAATGCACATTAAATGTGCTGGCATCTCGGGGCGTGACTGTGATAGAGTCATGGCTGCTCGCAAAAGTGGGTGTGGTGGATTACGCTGGTCTTGCCCGGATTGTTTCGAAAAACAATTAAGTTTTTCCAAGATGTATAATTCTGTGCGGGTTCAGTATTCAAATCTGAGCAAATTTTCAAAACAGCTAGAAGAGGAACTAAAAGCTGGAGAAGATATTTTGTATCAGTATAAGTTTGATTCTCCGCTGAATACAGTGATTACTCCATCACTGCTAGTTCCTCCCTCCATTCAATTATCATCTCCTACCTTATCAACCCCTTGTCAAGAATTATCAATTCCAATACCTGATGATTCTGTTGTAATATCTGGGTCTAGTGTCAGCAGAGACATTCAAAAGGCCACTAATAAAAAAGGTAAAGTTTCTCCGAGTGTTGGTCAATCTAAAAACAACATTCAGTCACCGTCTCTTACTCCTATATTACCCCATTTATCTGTTGTGTCTCCTCGAAAGCAAGTTTTCTTATCTAGGCTTTCATCAGATACGACATGTGAGGCTGTGTCTGCTTTTATTGAAAGTAATATTTCATTGGTCTAAATAGCAATGAAGCGTAATAATAGCGTAATAATTCCTAGGTTGAGACAGTACTTGCAATGATTAAGATACCTCAGATCTATTTGCAAAGTTCTTCCAATCCACTTATTCAACTGCCATTTCTGAAACCAATTCTTTTCCAATTTTAAGTTCTGAAATTAATGGAAATGCTATTATGTTTTATAATATTTCTCCTGTCTCTCTTTTATCCGCTATGCGTACGTTGAAATCGTAATTCTTTCCGGGGGCGGATGGTATTCCTAGTTGTGTGATTAAAGAATGCAGTGCTTTTTTGTGGTCACCTGATCACTGATTTCAGTAAGGCATTTGACTCTGTTCAGCATGACATCTTGCTTCAAAGGCTTGACCAATTGGGATTTTCTCCTAAACTTCTGTTTTGGATTGCTTCCTATTTAAAGGGTAGAACCCAAAGAGTTCTGTTGAGAACATCTATTTCGAAGGTCATATTTGTCTCTTCTGGTGTTCCTCACGGTAGTCACTTGGCCCTCTACTTTTCTCACTATTTATAAATGACCTTCCCAGCTGTATTTCTTACTCTAGGATATTTATGTATGCAGATGATGTAAAACTGTGTCTCTCATACAAGATCATCTACGCCTACAGGATGATCTAATATTCTTTCAAAATTGGTTTAAAGCTAATCAGTTGCATCTAAATTGTTCTAAGTGTATGACAATGACTTTCTGTCGTACCACTCCATTTTTTGCTGATTACACAATCAACAATGTGTCCTTGCAACGTATTTCTACAATCAAAGATCTCGGTGTGCTCTTTGACTGTAAACTTAGATTCAATACCCATATTCTAACCATCGTTAATGAAGCCAAAAGTGTACTTGGTTTTATTAAACGATGGTCTAAAGAGTTTAATGATCCGTTTGTCCCTAAACTTCTTTTTGTCTCGCTGGTACGTCCTATTTTAGAATATTGTTCTATTATATGGTCGCCACAGCAGAAATTGTATCAGGACCGTATTGAATCGTTCAGAAGCAATTTCTTCTTTTTGCCTTGCGCAATCTAAACTGGGATGGTAACCTTCGTCTACCGTCTTATCGTAGTAGGCTTCTTCTTTTGGATCTTCCATCGTTAATCAACCGTAGAATAGTCTTGGGTATTACCTTTCTACATAAGTTGATTAACGGTAGTATTGATTCGCCTTCTCTTCTATTTCAAGTCAACTTCCTAGTTCCTTCACGTGCTTCTCGTCACTTCTGTCCTCTTTATTTACCTATATGTAACTGTAACTATTCCTTGTACAGTGCGTGTTCTATGTACTAAGTACAATACTTATTTTCATGTATTTAATTCTGAACTCTCTCTCTCCTTAATAAAATCTCCTCTTTTAGCATATTTCATACATACACATACACACACACCACAGTTGTGAGAATGCACCTATGCAATTCTCCTTACTTGTGTAGTGATTTCTCTTATCGCTTTTACTTTTTAAGATTTTTATTTATTCTTATATTTTTATAACCTTTTTTAACTTCTTCTATCTTGCTTAGTTTCAATGATATCACTAACCATACCTGCCTGTGATTTGGGGCATAGCTCATCGGTCCGGCAAATAAAACACCCCCATCGGGTTGGTGATATCATTGCTATATATTGTTAGTATTAGGCTTTTTCTTTTTCCTGTTTCTGTTTTTAATTTTAATTTTGTAATTTTATAATTTGACTTACGAATGTTGTCAATTTCTTTATATAAATAAATGTCTATCTTCAAATATTTGCACAAGTCAGTTTTTACTGAATTCTTATATGCTGTTCCAATGTCCGTAATGAACAGGTTCATAGGACCGTACTTTAGAATAAAGTTTTCAAATATAGCCTTGGAAACGGTTGTTGCGCTTTTATTTGGAATTGAAATGGTTACTAAATACTTAGTTAAATCGCATATTAGTGTAACTGCATATTCATTACCATTCTCTGAGCGTGGTAGTGGACCTATAGTATCTACTATCACTCTTTCAAAAGCTATAGATGGTATCGGTTCAAGCTGTATCAAAAAACTAAGTTTCTTTCCATCTTTTCCGCAGCTATTTATTATTTATCAAAATGTTCTATTCCTTAATTCTAAATTAAAAAATCTATTCTGCATAGCTGTAGTTTCCAATCTGAACTTATAGCCCTCACTGAAACGTGGTTAAGCCAAAATGTTTATAATAGTGATGTTTTGCAAATAATTTCACTATTGATAGACTTGATCGCGCGTCTCGTAGAGGGGGTGGTGTTTTAATAGCTGTTAAATCCCATTTCCTCTCTGAATCTTTTACATTCTCATCAATTCACAATGTTGAGATTATTGGGGTTAAAATACCGTTTCAGTCTTGTTCCCTATACGTACTTGTTCATATATTCCTCCCTCTTCCGATTTTCAAGTTTATAGTCATCATATATCTTGTATTAAAGAAATGTATGAATAGATAATGACTTATTTCTTGTATTGGGTGATTTTAATATACCTAACACTTCTTGGGCCTCATTTCCTAATTCGAATTATCTTATTCCAATTATTTTTTTGATGAATTGTTTAATCTTTCTATGTATCAGATGAACTCAATTTCTAATCATTTAAATCGTTCTCTTGATCTTGTTTTTACTAATGATGACGCCAACATTAATGTTTTAAGATCATCCCCCTTTTGTATACCTGAGGATTTATATCATCCAACATTAGAGGTTTTAATACCTATTTACTGTCCACCAATTCTTACGCCCTCGTCATTTAAAAAGCGTCGTTGTTTTAATAAATGTAATTTTGTTTTGCTTAATGATCTCATTAATGCAACAGATTGGGCTCATTTATATGAGGAAGTTGATGTAAACTTCAATACTTGTAAACTACAATAATTTAAATGCTATTCTAGACAAGTGTTTTCCTATGTGTCTTCCCAAATCTCTTTCTAATAAACCTCCCTGGTTCACTTCTACTCTTTCAACTCTAAAAAATTGTAAATCTAAATGTTTTAAAAAGTTCAAAAAGTCGGGTTCGATCGTTGATTGGTCTAAATACTCCTTAGCTAAGGCCAATTTCAATATTTTAAACTCTCGTTGTTATGAGAATTACCTTATACGCTGTAAAAGGCAGTTTGCTCGTGATCCCAAAAGATTTTATTCATTTGTAAATTTGAAGCGTAAATCTTCTGGGTTTTTATCCTCGTTTTTCCTAGGTTGTGACAGTACTTACAATGATCAAGATACCTCAGATCTATTTGCAAAGTTCTTCCAATCCACTTATTCAACTGCCATTTCTGAAACCAATTCTTTTCCAATTTTAAATTCTGAACTTAATGGAAATGCTATTATGGTTTCTAATATTTCTCCTGTCTCTCTTTTATCCGCTATGCGTACGTTGAAATCGTCGTTCTCTCCGGGGGCGGATGGTATTCTTAGTTGTGTGATTAAAGAATGCAGTGCTTCTTTGTGGTCACCTTTATTAAAACTGTTTAATTTGTCTCTTGATACCTCGGTATTTCCTTCAATTTGGAAAGAATCATTTATTATTCCTCTGTATAAAAAAGGAGGAAGATCTGATATTTCAAATTACAGAGGCATTGCCAAGCTTTCTGCTATTCCGAAGTTATTTGAAAAAATTATAACTTCTAATTTACAGCACTTTTGTAAATCCATTATTTCACCATCGCAGCATGGTTTTGTTCAGAATCGATCAACCTCTACGAACTTATTAGAATTTTCATCCCTAGTCAATGAAAGCTTTTTAAAGAAAATGCATACAGATGTTATATACACTGATATCAGTAAGGCATTTGACTCTGTTCAGCATGACATCTTGCTTCAAAAGCTTGACCATTTGGGATTTTCTCCTAAACTTCTATTTTGGATTGCTTCCTATTTAAAGGGTAGAACCCAAAGAGTTCTGTTGAGAACATCTATTTCGAAGGTCATATTTGTCTCTTCGGGTGTTCCTCAGGGTAGTCACTTGGGCCCTCTACTTTTCTCGCTATTTATAAATGACCTTCCCAGCTGTATTTCTTACTCTAGGATATTATGTATGATGTAAAACTCTGTCTCTCATACAAGAACTCAATAGATCATCTACGCCTACAGGATGATCTAATATTCTTTCAAAATTGGTGTAAAGCTAATCAGTTGCATCTAAATTGTTCTAAGTGTATGACAATGACTTTCTGTCGTACCACTCCATTTTTTGCTGATTACACAATCAACAATGTGTCCTTGCAACGTATTTCTACAATCAAAGATCTCGGTGTGCTCTTTGACTGTAAACTTAGATTCAATACCCATATTCTAACCATCGTTAATGAAGCCAAAAGTGTACTTGGTTTTATTAAACGATGGTCTAAAGAGTTTAATGATCCGTTTGTCACTAAACTTCTTTTTGTCTCGCTGGTACGTCCTATTTTAGAATATTGTTCTATTATATGGTCGCCACAGCAGAAATTGTATCAGGACCGTATTGAATCGTTCAGAAGCAATTTCTTCTTTTTGCCTTGCGCAATCTAAACTGGGATGGTAACCTTCGTCTACCGTCTTATCGTAGTAGGCTTCTTCTTTTGGATCTTCCATCGTTAATCAACCGTAGAATAGTCTTGGGTATTACCTTTCTACATAAGTTGATTAACGGTAGTATTGATTCGCCTTCTCTACTATTTCAAGTCAATTTCCTAGTTCCTTCCCGTGCTTCTCGTCACTTCTGTCCTCTTTATTTACCTATAAGTAACTGTAACTATTCCTTATACAGTGCGTTTCGTGTTCTATGTACTAAGTACAATACTTATTTTCATGTATTATGTATGAACTCTCTCTTTCCTTAATAAAATCTTCTCTTTTAGCATATTTCAGAGAAATCACACACACACCACAGTTGTGAGAATGCACCTATGCAATTCTCCTTACTTGTGTAGTGATTTCTCTTATCGTATTTTACTTTTTAAGATTTTTATTTTTTCTTATATTTTTATAACCTTTTTTTAACTTCTTCTACCTTGCTTAGTTTCAATGATATCACTAACCATATCTGGCTGTGATTTGGGGCATAGCTCGTCGGACCGGCAAATAAAACACCCCCATCGGGTTGGTGATATCATTGCTATATATTGTTAGTATTAGGCTTTTTCTTTTCCCTGTTTCTGTTTATAATTTTAATTTTGTAATTTTCTAATTTGACTCACGAATGTTGTCAATTTCTTTATATAAATAAATAAATAATAAATAATAAATCTTCTTCCTCTGCACGAAGCTTCAGAATGTATTCTTGTCTTAGCGACATTGCCATTACTGCTTGCGTGCGCGCTTTGGGTACTGGGCTTCTTTGGAGCCTTGAGTTTTTGGTGAAAGCCAGCCTGGGGTCAGCATACCGCGGGTATTTTTTTTCTTGTGGTTGTGGTGTGTTGTTTTTTGTTGCTTCCATTATACAGGGTCCCGACTCCAAGCCGCTATATTAGCTCGGTTGTAGCGATAATAGAGATCCCCATGGTCCCATACCTAAAGAAGCTATTGTTTGCCGTCTAACCGTCTTTACCATCTGCACCGAGAATTGTCCCCTTTTGCGGAGATCCCATATCGTCCTGCGCTCTTGCCCAAGCAGGTCTATAGGTATGACTGTTGCTATTAGCGTTACTGCAGGTATTTCGCCGGTATTTCGTTTGGAATCTGCTACCCCGTAAACAGAAGTAACTCTGTTTTATGGGTAACAAGTTCCAAGCCTCGCGAACTGAGCCATGTCTGCGTGCGGATCATGACTTAGGTAAGCCTTTTTTGGTCCTCTATGATATTTCTCGCGCGGATGACCGCCGCAATATCGTTAGAATATGCAGTAAGAAAAGTTTCTTCAGGTATTTCTATTCTTAGAATGTCGCCGTAGCTGATATTCCACAGTGCAGCTCCGCCCGTCACTCTGTACCGTTTAATACCAGTCTGTGTAATATATAGGAGTTCTCGGTCATGCAACTAGCTCTTACCATACCCATCAAATATTCCGTTATGTGGAAACGCTGCTCCATTGAGTTAAGCATGTCAACCCACCTCACGTTATTAAATGCGTTTTTGACATCAAGCGTTACTAGTAGAACCACTGGTCACGAGTATGCGCTTCCGCTTTGCGTGGCTCTGGCAGCTTGAACCACTTAGGGTCGCCTTTGCCTTTGCTAATGATCACCAGTCTCTGCTTCTACCATGCTTCTGGAAATAATCTTTCTCTTAGGCATGCGTTATACATTCTAAGAAGAAAGGAAGGCCGCCCTGTTGCTATCACCTTTAGTATTTCCGCTGGTATGTTATCTGGTCTCGGTGCCTTGTTATTCTTCATGGAGAGAGCTGCAATCTTAAGATCCTCTTCAGAGAATAGCAGGGCTGAGCAGTGATGAAGTACAGGAGCCTGCTCATGCGTTTCGTAGATGTTTGATTTGAATAGTGTCCTTACTATATGATCCATTGTTTCGTCCTCCAAGATTGGTGCTGCTCCGTAGTTCGTCAGCTTCTTCATTACAATTTTGTAGCCGAGCCACCAAGGATCCCTGTTAACATCATTGCAAAGCTTTTTCCACTTTTTGTGTTTACTTCGTGTGATAGCAACCGATAGCTCCTTCCTCGCATTCTTAGCTGCTATCGCTTCTGCCGTATAATTTCGAAAGCGTTGTTCTCTTGTTAGTTTTCGTCTACACTTAATACATACTTTTTTCCGCAATTTCGTGTTTCCACCAGTACGCCTGCCGCCTGCCTCCATGCGTTTTTGGCATCGAAGCACTGCCGTGTTAATACTTTGAAACCATAATCTACTACTTCTTTTGTATTGTAGGTACCGTCGAATTGTCGCACCCGTCTGTCTATTTCTAAGAGTAATTTTTCCGAGTCAAGACTGCTTATATCCCATCTATGGGAAGTCTTAGAGGGGGGTTTGCCTACTCTTATTTTGGAAGCTGTATGAGATGTACTCATGGTCACTGCCAGTAAAATCGTCAAGTATTTTCCAATCCTTGATCCGATCTACGATATGTTCGGATCCAAGAGTTATACCTGGAATTGTACCTTCGCATGCAGGCCTATTAAAGGTAGGTCTGGTTCCTTGATTTACCATCACTAGTCTGGGGCGAGCGGCCAGGTCCATAATTTTCCGGAGTTTCCGGAGTTTCCTGGAGTTGGTTGAGGGCATCCGCCAGTCTACTGGTCTTGCGTTGAAGTCGCCTGCCATTATGCTGCCGATCAACGAGCATATCCTCGATCGCGTCTAGCTTTCTTTGAAAAGTAGTTGTGTCGTCACTGTAGACGTAGCAGACCAGAGCCGCTAGGTACCCACAATGCCGCAGTTTTCGTTTCATCTTCTAGCCAAACTCCGTTGTCTTTTTGTTTATATTGCTCACTTATGCCCACTACATCGATAGCATACTCCGTTACGATCTGGGTCAAGAGCGAGTCTGCAGTTTTGCAGCGGTGTAGATTTGCATGAAAAATCTTCATCATTTTGTTGCAGCTTGTCGAGTACCTGGGGATTTCTGCGATCCCGGCATATGGTAGACTGGGCTACATCCTGCTTCTGAAAATATGCAGCATTTCAGTGGCCTTTAGCATTGTGTGTGTGTTTTTAACGGGTTTATTTCTTTTTTGTGATGTTTTTTGGGTTTTTTTCTTTATTTTGTGTTTTTTGTGATTTTTTTGTTTTTTGTGTATTTTTTATGTTTTTTTTTATATTTTTTTTTCATTTTTTGTGTTTTTTTATTGTTTGATTTTTTTTTTGTTTATTTGTTTTTTTTTTTTCTGTGTGTGTTTTTTTAATGGGTTTATGTCTTTTTTGTGATGTTTTTTGGGGTTTTTTTTTGTGTGTTTTTGTGGGGTTTTTGTGTTTTTTGTGTTATTTTCTGTTTTTTTTTTTGTGATCTTTGTTTTTTTTTGTTTTTCTTGTGTTTTTTTTTTTATGTTTTTTTTTTGTGTGTTTTTTTGTTTTTTGTTTTGGTTTTTGTGGGAAGCAGCAAATAGCGATCATCATTCCCACTCAATTATCGACTAAGAGAAACGAGTCAACCGAGTTGAGTTGAAAGAGTTAAGGTCTACTTTTGGCGGCAGTTTGCCTATATAAGGAAAAGCCTTCTACTCAATTTCTTTAGTTGGTTTCTGACCTCCTGGCGGTCAGTCGTGCAGTGCAAGTGCAGTGTTTTTTTGTGTGTGTGTTTTTTTTTTTTAGTTTTTTTTCTGTGTTTTTTTGTGTGCTGTATTTTTATTTTTTTTTTTTTTTTAATTTTTTTTTTGAATTTTTTTGCGTTTTTTTTTTTATTGTTTGTTTTTTCTTTTTGTTGTGTTTGTGTTTTTTTTTGTTTTTTTTTCTGTTTATTTTTGCTTTGTTTGCGTATATTGTTTTTTATGTATTTTTTTTATGTATTTTTTTATTTTTTTTTTTATTTTTTTAACATTTTTTTGTGTTTTTTTTATTGTTTGTTGTTTTTTTTTTGTTTTGTTGTGTTTTTTTTTTTTTTTGTGTGTATTTTATGTGTATGTGTGTGTGTATTTTTTTGCGTTTTTGATGTTGTTATTTTGTTGTTTTGTTTTCTTTTTCAGTGTGTGTTTTATGTGTATGTGTGTATTTTGTGCGTTTTTTGTTTTATTGTTTTATGTTATTTTTTTAACATATTTTTGTGTTTTTTTATTGTTTGTTTGTTGTTTTTTTTTTCTGTTTTGTTGTGTTTGTGTTGTTTTTTTTTTCTGTGTGTCTTTTATGTGTATGTGTGTGTCGTTATTTTGTTTTTTTTTTTTTTGCGTATTTTTTTGTGTTTTTTTTTTATGTTTTTTTTTGTTTATTTTGTTTTTTTTTTTCTTTGTGTGTTTTTTTGTGTGTTTTTTCTTGTGTTTTTAATGTTATTTTTTTGTGTGTTTTTTTGATGGGTTTATTTCTTTTTTGTGATGTTTTTTGGGTTTTTTCTTTATTTTGTGTTTTTGTGCTTTTTTGTGTGTTTTTGTGGGTTTTTGTATGTGTTTTTGTGGGCTTTTTGTTTTTGTTTGTTGTTTTTTTTTTTGTTTTGTTGTGTTTGTGTTGTTTTTTGTTTTTTTTTTTTTTTTCTGTGTGTTTTATGTGTATGTGTGTGTGTATTTTTTGCGTTTTGGATGTCGTTATTTTGTTGTTTTTTTTTTGTTTTCTTTTTCAGTGTGTGTTTTATGTGTATGGGTGTATTTTTTTTGCGTTTTTTGTTGTTTTTTCTGTTTATTTTTGTTTGTTTTGCGTATTTTGTTTTTTATGTATTTTTTATGTTTGTTTTTTTATTTTTTTATGTTATTTTTTTATTGTTATTTTATGTTTATTTATGTTATTTTTTTGTGTATTTTTTGTGGGTTTATTTCTTTTTTGTAATGTTTTTATGGGTTTTTTCTTTATTTGTGTTTTTTGTGATTTTTTGTTGTGTTTTTGTGGGTTTTTGTGTGTGTTTTTGTGGGCTTTTTTGTTTTTGTTGTTTGTTTGTTGTTTTTTTGTTTGTTGTTTGTTAGAGGGGGGTTTGCCTACTCTTATTTTGGAAGCTGTATGAGATGTACTCATGGTCACTGCCAGTAAAATCGTCAAGTATTTTCCAATCCTTGATCCGATCTACGATATGTTCGGATCCAAGGGTTATACCTGGAATTGTACCTTCGCATGCAGGCCTATTAAAGGTAGGTCTGGTTCCTTGATTTACCATCACTAGTCTGGGGCGAGCGGCCAGGTCCATAATTTTCCGTCCCCTGGAGTTGGTTGAGGGCATCCCCAGTCTACTGCTCTTGCGTTGAAGTCGCCTGCCATTATGAAGGGTTGCTGTCGATCAACGAGCATATCCTCGATCGCGTCTAGCTTTCTTTGAAAAGTAGTTGTGTCGTCACTGTAGACGTAGCAGACCAGAGCCGCTAGGTACCCACAATGCCGCAGTTTTCGTTTCATCTTCTAGCCAAACTCCGTTGTCTTTTTGTTTATATTGCTCACTTATGCCCACTACATCGATAGCATACTCCGTTACGATCTGGGTCAAGAGCGAGTCTGCAGTTTTGCTGCGGTGTAGATTTGCATGAAGAATCTCCATCATTTTGTTGCAGCTTGTCGAGTACCTGGGGATTTCTGCGATCCCGGCATATGGTAGACTGGGCTACATCCTGCATCTGAAAATATGCAGCATTTCAGTGGCCTTTAGCATTGTGTGTGTGTTTTTAACGGGTTTATTTCTTTTTTGTGATGTTTTTTGGGTTTTTTTCTTTATTTTGTGTTTTTTGTGATTTTTTTGTTTTTTGTGTATTTTTTATGTTTTTTTTTATATTTTTTTTTCATTTTTTGTGTTTTTTTATTGTTTGATTTTTTTTTTGTTTATTTGTTTTTTTTTTTCTGTGTGTGTTTTTTTAATGGGTTTATGTCTTTTTTGTGATGTTTTTGGGGGTTTTTTTTTGTGTGTTTTTGTGTGTGTTTTTGTGGGGTTTTTGTGTTTTTTTGTGTTACTTTCTGTTTTTTTGTGATTTTTGTTTTTTTTTTTGTTTTTCTTGTGTTTTTTTTTTATGTTTTTTTTTGTGTGTTTTTTTTTGTTTTTTGTTTTGGTTTTTGTGGGAAGCAGCAAATAGCGATCATCATTCCCACTCAATTATCGACTAACAGAAACGACTCAACCGAGTTGAGTTGAAAGAGTTAAGGTCTACTTTTGGCGGCAGTTTGCCTATATAAGGGAAAGCATTCTACTCAATTTCTTTAGTTGGTTTCTGACCTCCTGGCGGTCAGTCATGAAGTGCAGTGTTTTTTTTGTGCTTTTTTTTTTTGTTTTTTTCTGTGTGTGTGTTTTTTTTGTGCTGTTTCTTTTTGTTGTTTTTTATGTATTTTTATACCCTGAACCCATTAAAAATGGGTAATCAGGGTATAATGGTTTTGTTGCAGCCCAAATGTATGTAACAGGCAGAAGGAGGCGTGGCAGACCCCATAAAGTATATATATTCTTGATCAGGACGACAAGCCGAGTCGATTGAGCCCTGTCCGTCTGTCTGTCTGTCCGTCTGTCCGTATGTTTGAACGCGTGGATCTCAGAACCTATAATAGCTAGAGACTTGAACTTTTTTTTGTAGATTCGTGTATATCACGCGCAGGTCGAGTTTGTTTTAGAAATTCGATAACTCTTTTCGTTCTTTTTTTATCGATTAAAAACGAAATCGATTTTCAGTTTTAAAATTATATCTTCTACATCTTTATATTAAACTCCAAATCTTGTATTTAGATTAATGGGACTTTTATACAATTTTGATTTTTGTTAAATTTTGGATGCCACGCCCCCTTCGCCCAAATTTTCAAAACACTTATTTCAAATACTACAGACTTGTGCTTTTGCACATACACGCATATGAATGATATAATTACGCTGCGCAAGTTTGATTAAGAAATTCGATCTACAAAAAAAGTTATAAGCATTTATTTCCTATAACACGCACATAATATTGGCGCAGCGAAGTCGCTGAGTAAACTGCGCAGTTAGCAGAGCGTATGCGTGTGCGTGTGTATGTATGCGTTGCTTGCAATAACATACATATGTACATATTACATACTGTATATATTTACATATATATAAATAAGAGTAACATTCATATAACTTAAATAAAGTCAATATAATGTACATATGAATAGATGAAATGCATTATGTTATTAAACGAAACGTTTACCAAACGTTTACGTACATACACACGCGCGTGGCAACAGCAGCAGAAGCTCTAGAAAATTCGAAGAATTCATAACAACAACAACAAAGACAAATTGGGATGAATTTTAAGCAGAAGTTCAGCAGCTCATGCTCAATAACTGTACTTGGAATTCGCTATCTCACTCTTATGTATTGCAACGGCTGTGTTGATAGAAGCGATGATCGCCGACATAAATCTCGGGTTCGATTCTCTAGCTGACGTCAAAACTTTTTTTATCAAGTTACTTAATCTTTTTTTTTTTTTTTAATTTTTTAATTTAATTTAAAATAATTATATATAAACTTTGAAGTTTTAAAGCCGCCGGTAGGCGGGGTTCAGGGTATTTCCTAGTCGGGCACCTCCGACTAGATTTCCTTACTTGTTTATGTTTTTTTTTTTTGTGTTTTTTTATTGTTTGTTTGTTGTTTTTTTTTTTTGTTTTGTTGTGTTTGTGTTGTTTTTTTTTCTGTGTGTCTTTTATGTGTATGTGTGTGTCGTTATTTTGTTTTTTTTTTTGCGTATTTTTTTGTGTTTTTTTTTGTTTATTTTGTTTTTTTTTCTTTGTGTGTTTTTTGTGTTATTTTTTTTAAGTTTTTTTTTGTGTGTTTTTTCTTGTGTTTTTAATGTTATTTTTTTGTGTGTTTTTTTGATGGGTTTATTTCTTTTTTGTGATGTTTTTTGGGTTTTTTCTTTATTTTGTGTTTTTGTGCTTTTTTGTGTGTTTTTGTGGGGTTTTGTATGTGTTTTTGTGGGCTTTTTGTTTTTGTTTGTTGTTTTTTTTTTTGTTTTGTTGTGTTTTGTTGTTTTTTGTTTTTTTTTTTTTTTTTCTGTGTGTTTTATGTGTATGTGTGTGTGTATTTTTTGCGTTTTTGATGTTGTTATTTTGTTGTTTTTTTTTTGTTTTCTTTTTCAGTGTGTGTTTTATGTGTATGTGTGTATTTTGTGCGTTTTTTGTTTTATTGTTTTATGTTATTTTTTTAACATATTTTTGTGTTTTTTTATTGTTTGTTTGTTGTTTTTTTTTTCTGTTTTGTTGTGTTTGTGTTGTTTTTTTTTTCTGTGTGTCTTTTATGTGTATGTGTGTGTCGTTATTTTGTTTTTTTTTTTTTGCGTATTTTTTTGTGTTTTTTTTTTATGTTTTTTTTTGTTTATTTTGTTTTTTTTTTCTTTGTGTGTTTTTTTGTGTGTTTTTTTCTTGTGTTTTTAATGTTATTTTTTTGTGTGTTTTTTTGATGGGTTTATTTCTTTTTTGTGATGTTTTTTGGGTTTTTTCTTTATTTTGTGTTTTTGTGCTTTTTTGTGTGTTTTTGTGGGTTTTTGTATGTGTTTTTGTGGGCTTTTTGTTTTTGTTTGTTGTTTTTTTTTTGTTTTGTTGTGTTTGTGTTGTTTTTTGTTTTTTTTTTTTTTTTTTTCTGTGTGTTTTATGTGTATGTGTGTGTGTATTTTTTGCGTTTTGGATGTCGTTATTTTGTTGTTTTTTTTTTTGTTTTCTTTTTCAGTGTGTGTTTTATGTGTATGGGTGTATTTTTTTTGCGTTTTTTGTTGTTTTTTCTGTTTATTTTTGTTTGTTTTGCGTATTTTGTTTTTTATGTATTTTTTATGTTTGTTTTTTTATTTTTTTATGTTATTTTTTTATTGTTATTTTATGTTTATTTATGTTATTTTTTTGTGTATTTTTTGTGGGTTTATTTCTTTTTTGTAATGTTTTTATGGGTTTTTTCTTTATTTGTGTTTTTTGTGATTTTTTGTTGTGTTTTTGTGGGTTTTTGTGTGTGTTTTTGTGGGCTTTTTTGTTTTTGTTGTTTGTTTGTTGTTTTTTTGTTTGTTGTTTGTTAGAGGGGGGTTTGCCTACTCTTATTTTGGAAGCTGTATGAGATGTACTCATGGTCACTGCCAGTAAAATCGTCAAGTATTTTCCAATCCTTGATCCGATCTACGATATGTTCGGATCCAAGGGTTATACCTGGAATTGTACCTTCGCATGCAGGCCTATTAAAGGTAGGTCTGGTTCCTTGATTTACCATCACTAGTCTGGGGCGAGCGGCCAGGTCCATAATTTTCCGTCCCCTGGAGTTGGTTGAGGGCATCCCCAGTCTACTGCTCTTGCGTTGAAGTCGCCTGCCATTATGAAGGGTTGCTGTCGATCAACGAGCATATCCTCGATCGCGTCTAGCTTTCTTTGAAAAGTAGTTGTGTCGTCACTGTAGACGTAGCAGACCAGAGCCGCTAGGTACCCACAATGCCGCAGTTTTCGTTTCATCTTCTAGCCAAACTCCGTTGTCTTTTTGTTTATATTGCTCACTTATGCCCACTACATCGATAGCATACTCCGTTACGATCTGGGTCAAGAGCGAGTCTGCAGTTTTGCTGCGGTGTAGATTTGCATGAAGAATCTCCATCATTTTGTTGCAGCTTGTCGAGTACCTGGGGATTTCTGCGATCCCGGCATATGGTAGACTGGGCTACATCCTGCATCTGAAAATATGCAGCATTTCAGTGGCCTTTAGCATTGTGTGTGTGTTTTTAACGGGTTTATTTCTTTTTTGTGATGTTTTTTGGGTTTTTTTCTTTATTTTGTGTTTTTTGTGATTTTTTTGTTTTTTGTGTATTTTTTATGTTTTTTTTTATATTTTTTTTTCATTTTTTGTGTTTTTTTATTGTTTGATTTTTTTTTTTGTTTATTTGTTTTTTTTTTTTCTGTGTGTGTTTTTTTAATGGGTTTATGTCTTTTTTGTGATGTTTTTGGGGGTTTTTTTTTGTGTGTTTTTGTGTGTGTTTTTGTGGGGTTTTTGTGTTTTTTTGTGTTACTTTCTGTTTTTTTGTGATTTTTGTTTTTTTTTTTGTTTTTCTTGTGTTTTTTTTTTATGTTTTTTTTTTGTGTGTTTTTTTTTGTTTTTTGTTTTGGTTTTTGTGGGAAGCAGCAAATAGCGATCATCATTCCCACTCAATTATCGACTAACAGAAACGACTCAACCGAGTTGAGTTGAAAGAGTTAAGGTCTACTTTTGGCGGCAGTTTGCCTATATAAGGGAAAGCATTCTACTCAATTTCTTTAGTTGGTTTCTGACCTCCTGGCGGTCAGTCATGAAGTGCAGTGTTTTTTTTGTGCTTTTTTTTTTGTTTTTTTCTGTGTGTGTGTTTTTTTTGTGCTGTTTCTTTTTGTTGTTTTTTATGTATTTTTATACCCTGAACCCATTAAAAATGGGTAATCAGGGTATAATGGTTTTGTTGCAGCCCAAATGTATGTAACAGGCAGAAGGAGGCGTGGCAGACCCCATAAAGTATATATATTCTTGATCAGGACGACAAGCCGAGTCGATTGAGCCCTGTCCGTCTGTCTGTCTGTCCGTCTGTCCGTTTCGATGTTTGAACGCGTGGATCTCAGAACCTATAATAGCTAGAGACTTGAACTTTTTTTTTGTAGATTCGTGTATATCACGCGCAGGTCGAGTTTGTTTTAGAAATTCGATAACTCTTCTCGTTCTTTTTTTATCGATTAAAAACGAAATCGATTTTCAGTTTTAAAATTATATCTTCTACATCTTTATAGTTAGAGACTCCAAATCTTGTATTTAGATTAATGGGACTTTTATACAATTTTGATTTTTGTTAAATTTTGGATGCCACGCCCCCTTCGCCCAAATTTTCAAAACACTTATTTCAAATACTACAGACTTGTGCTTTTGCACATACACGCATATGAATGATATAATTACGCTGCGCAAGTTTGATTAAGAAATTCGATCTACAAAAAAAGTTATTAAGCATTTAGTTTCCTATAACACGCACATACATATTGGCGCAGCGAAGTCGCTGAGTAAACTGCGCAGTTAGCAGAGCGTATGCGTGTGCGTGTGTATGTATGCGTTGCTTGCAATATACATACATATGTACATATGTACATACTGTATATATTTACATATATATAAAATAAGAGTAACATTCATATAACTTAAATAAAGTCAATATAATGTACATATGAATAGATGAAATGCATTATGTTATTAAACGAAACGTTTACCAAACGTTTACGTACATACACACGCGCGTGGCAACAGCAGCAGAAGCTCTAGAAAATTCGAAGAATTCATAACAACAACAACAAAGACAAATTGGGGATGAATTTTAAGCAGAAGTTCAGCAGCTCAGTAGCTCAATAACTGTACTTAGGAATTCGCTATCTCACTCTTATGTATTGCAACGGCTGTGTTGATAGAAGCGATGATCGCCGACATAAAGTCTCGGGTTCGATTCTCTAAGCTGACGTCAAAACTTTTTTTATGCAAGTTACTTAATCTTTTTTGTTTTTTTTTAATTTTTTAATTTAATTTAAAATAATTATATATAAACTTTGAAGTGCATTTAAAGCCGCCGGTAGGCGGGGTTCAGGGTATTTCCTAGTCGGGCACCTCCGACTAGAGTTTCCTTACTTGTTTATGTTTTTTTTTTTTTGTGTTTTTTTATTGTTTGTTTGTTGTTTTTTTTTTTTGTTTTGTTGTGTTTGTGTTGTTTTTTTTTTCTGTGTGTCTTTTATGTGTATGTGTGTGTCGTTATTTTGTTTTTTTTTTTGCGTATTTTTTTGTGTTTTTTTTTGTTTATTTTGTTTTTTTTTCTTTGTGTGTTTTTTGTGTTATTTTTTTTAAGTTTTTTTTTGTGTGTTTTTTCTTGTGTTTTTAATGTTATTTTTTTGTGTGTTTTTTTGATGGGTTTATTTCTTTTTTGTGATGTTTTTTGGGTTTTTTCTTTATTTTGTGTTTTTGTGCTTTTTTGTGTGTTTTTGTGGGGTTTTGTATGTGTTTTTGTGGGCTTTTTGTTTTTGTTTGTTGTTTTTTTTTTTGTTTTGTTGTGTTTGTGTTGTTTTTTGTTTTTTTTTTTTTTTTTCTGTGTGTTTTATGTGTATGTGTGTGTGTATTTTTTGCGTTTTGGATGTCGTTATTTTGTTGTTTTTTTTTTTGTTTTCTTTTTCAGTGTGTGTTTTATGTGTATGGGTGTATTTTTTTTTGCGTTTTTTGTTGTTTTTTCTGTTTATTTTTGTTTGTTTTGCGTATTTTGTTTTTTATGTATTTTTTATGTTTGTTTTTTTATTTTTTTATGTTATTTTTTTATTGTTATTTTATGTTTATTTATGTTATTTTTTTGTGTATTTTTTGTGGGTTTATTTCTTTTTTGTAATGTTTTTATGGGTTTTTTCTTTATTTGTGTTTTTTGTGATTTTTTGTTGTGCTTTTGTGGGTTTTTGTGTGTGTTTTTGTGGGCTTTTTTGTTTTTGTTGTTTGTTTGTTGTTTTTTTGTTTGTTGTTTGTTAGAGGGGGGTTTGCCTACTCTTATTTTGGAAGCTGTATGAGATGTACTCATGGTCACTGCCAGTAAAATCGTCAAGTATTTTCCAATCCTTGATCCGATCTACGATATGTTCGGATCCAAGGGTTATACCTGGAATTGTACCTTCGCATGCAGGCCTATTAAAGGTAGGTCTGGTTCCTTGATTTACCATCACTAGTCTGGGGCGAGCGGCCAGGTCCATAATTTTCCGTCCCCTGGAGTTGGTTGAGGGCATCCCCAGTCTACTGCTCTTGCGTTGAAGTCGCCTGCCATTATGAAGGGTTGCTGTCGATCAACGAGCATATCCTCGATCGCGTCTAGCTTTCTTTGAAAAGTAGTTGTGTCGTCACTGTAGACGTAGCAGACCAGAGCCGCTAGGTACCCACAATGCCGCAGTTTTCGTTTCATCTTCTAGCCAAACTCCGTTGTCTTTTTGTTTATATTGCTCACTTATGCCCACTACATCGATAGCATACTCCGTTACGATCTGGGTCAAGAGCGAGTCTGCAGTTTTGCTGCGGTGTAGATTTGCATGAAGAATCTCCATCATTTTGTTGCAGCTTGTCGAGTACCTGGGGATTTCTGCGATCCCGGCATATGGTAGACTGGGCTACATCCTGCATCTGAAAATATGCAGCATTTCAGTGGCCTTTAGCATTGT
>JAWNOX010000070.1:0-18649 GCA_035045555.1 Drosophila fulvimacula | reverse complement strand
TCTTCTTTCTCTTCTACATATTTCTCTTCCTCTTCCTCTTGCCCTTCCTCTTCTTCTCCCTTATCGTATTTGCTTTCTTATTTCTCTTCTTCCTTTTTTTCGTCTTCTTCTTCTTGTTCTTCGTCTTCGTCTTCTTTTTCTTCTTCTCTCTCTTCTTTTGCCTCTCCTTCTTCCTCTTCTTCTTTCACTTCTTATTCCTCTTCTTCTTTCACTTCTTATTCCTCTTCCTTTTCATCTTCCGTTTCTTCATCTTTTTCCTCTTATACTCCTTATTCTTCTTCCTTTTCCTTGTCCTTTTCCCCTATATCCTCTTCTTCTTATTTTTTCTCTTCTTCTTCTTCATCTCCTTTTTCTTCTTCTTTTAATTAATCTTCTCCTACGTCTTCTTCTTCTTCTTCTTTTTCCTTATTTTCTTTTCGTTTTTCGTTCTTCGTCCTTCTCGTTTTCCTATTCTACTTCCATTTCTTCATCTTCTCCTTCGTCCTCTTCTTATTTCTTCTCTTTTTGTTCTTTCTCTTCATCTTCTTAAGAGGAAGATCTCTTTTTCTTCTTTCATTTCTTCCTCTTTGTCTTTCAATTAATTTTGCCTTTTTTTCTTCCTCTTCTTCTTTTTCTTTTCTTCATATTCCGCTTCCCTTTCCTCTTCCTCTCCTTCTACTTCTTCTTTTTCCTTTTTTCCTTTTCGTCTTCATATTCTTTTTCTTCGTATTCATCTTCTTTTTCTTCTTCTTTTTCTTCGTCTTCATCTTCTTCTTCTTCGTCTCTCTCTTCTTCTTCCTCTTCTTCCTCTTCTTCTTCGTCTCCTTCTTCTGCTTCTCCTTCTTCCTTTTTTTCTTTCGCTTCTTATTCCTCTTCCTTTTCATCTTCCGTTTCTTCTTCTTTTTCCTCTTATTCTCCTTATTCTCTTCCTTTTCATT
Source organism: Drosophila fulvimacula (assembly GCA_035045555.1). Lineage (NCBI taxonomy): Eukaryota > Metazoa > Arthropoda > Insecta > Diptera > Drosophilidae > Drosophila > Drosophila fulvimacula. Next base: position 17,732 of record JAWNOX010000070.1, on the reverse strand, counting down.
TTCCTTTTCCCCTATATCATCTTCTTCTTCTTCTTATTTTTTCCCTTCTTCTTCTGCATTTTCTTTTTCTTCGTCTTTTTCTTCCTTTAATTCATCTTTTCCTTCGTCTTCTTCCTCTTCTTCTTCCTCATATTCCTCTTCTCCTTCTTCCTCATCTTATTTCTTGTCTTATTTCTCTTCATCTTCTTTTTCTTCGTCTTCATCTTCTTTTTCTTCTTCTTCTTCTTCTTTTCTCTCTTCTCCTTCCTCTTCTTCTTCTTGGTCTTCTTCTTCTGCTTCTCCTTCTTTCTCTTTTTATTCTTCTTCCTTTTCATCTTCACTTTCTTCATCTATTTCTTGTTCTCCTTATGCTTCTTTCTTTTTCTTTTTCTTTTCCTTTTCCCCTATATCCTCTTCTTCTTCATCATCTTCTTCTTCTTCTTTTAATTCATCTTCTCCTTCGTATTCTTCTTGCTCTTCCTCTTTCTCCCTTTCTTTTTTTCGTCTTCTTTGTCTTCTTCTTCTTTCTTGCTCTTTCTCTTGCTCTTTCTCCTCTTTTTCATTTCTTTTGCTTCTTCTTCATCTTCTTTGTTTCCTTTTTCTCCTTCTTCATATTCTTTTTCTTCTTCTTCCTTTTCTGCATCTTCTTCTGTGTCCTCTTCTTCTTCTTCCTATTTCTACTCTTTTTGTTCTTCCTCTTCTTCATCTTTTCATTCCTCTTCCTCTTTCCCTTTTCTTTCTATTCTTCTTTCTCTTCTTCTTCTTCTTCCTCCTCTTCCTCTTCTTTTGCTTTCTCATCTTCTTTCTCTTTTTCTTCTTTCATCTCTTGTTTTTCCTCTTTTTCTTCTTTTAATCTTTTTTTCTTCATCCTCTTCTTTCTTCTCTTCATCTTTCTCCTTCTCTTTTCTTCATCTTCCTTTTCTGCTTCTTCTACTTCTTCATCTTCTATTTCTCTTACTCATCTTTTCTGACTTCTCTCTCGTCTTCTTCTTCGTCTTCTTTTTGGTCTTCCTCTTCTTCTTCTTCTTTCTCTTCTACATATTTCTCTTCCTCTTCCTCTTGCCCTTCCTCTTCTTCTCCCTTATCGTATTTGCTTTCTTATTTCTCTTCTTCCTTTTCTTCGTCTTCTTCTTCTTGTTCTTCGTCTTCGTCTTCTTTTTCTTCTTCTCTCTCTTCTTCTGCCTCTCCTTCTTCCTCTTCTTCTTTCACTTCTTATTCCTCTTCTTCTTTCACTTCTTATTCCTCTTCCTTTTCATCTTCCGTTTCTTCATCTTTTTCCTCTTATACTCCTTATTCTTCTTCCTTTTCCTTGTCCTTTTCCCCTATATCCTCTTCTTCTTATTTTTTCTCTTCTTCTTCTTCATCTCCTTTTTCTTCTTCTTTTAATTAATCTTCTCCTACGTCTTCTTCTTCTTCTTCTTTTTCCTTATTTTCTTTTCGTTTTTCGTTCTTCGTCCTTCTCGTTTTCCTATTCTACTTCCATTTCTTCATCTTCTCCTTCGTCCTCTTCTTATTTCTTCTCTTTTTGTTCTTTCTCTTCATCTTCTTAAGAGGAAGATCTCTTTTTCTTCTTTCATTTCTTCCTCTTTGTCTTTCAATTAATTTTGCCTTTTTTTCTTCCTCTTCTTCTTTCTTCTCTTCATCTTTCTCCTCCTCTTCTTCTTCATCTTCTCTTTCTGCTTCTGCTTCTTCATCTTCTCTTTGTCTTCCTCATCTTCCTTTTCTTCTTCTTTGTCTTCTTCTTCTTCTTCGTCTTGTTCTTTCTTTTCATATTTCTTTTAATCTTTTTCTTTTTCTTATTTCATCTCTTGCTCTTTCTCTTTCTATTCTTTCTCATCTTTTTTCCTTCTTCTTCTTCTTTCTTCTCCTCCTCTTCCTCTTCTTCTCTCTTATTTCTTTTCTTATTTCTGTTCTTCTTCTTTTCTTCGTTTTCATCTTCTTCTTTTTCCTTTTCATCTTCATTTTCTTCTTCTTCTTCTTCTTCTTTTATCACTTATTTTCTTATTCTTTTTTTCTTCTTCTTTCTCTTTTTTTCTTCAGCATATTCTTCTTATTATTATTATACTTCTTATTTTTCTTCATCCTCTTCTTCTTTTTCTTTTTTTTGTTCTTCTGCTTCCTCTTCTGGTTTCTCTTCACCTTCTTCGTATATATCTTCTTCTTCTTTCTCTTCTCCTTCTTTTTCCTTTTCTTCATATTCGTCTTCCTTTCCTCTCCCTCTTCCTCTTCATTTTCTTACACATCTTCTTCGTCTTCTTTTTCTCCTTATTTTTCTTCGTCTTCATCTTCTTTTTCTGCGTCTTTTTCTTCTTGTTCTGCTCTCTCTTCTTTTTCCTCTTATTCTTTATCTTCTTCTTCTTCTGCTTCTCCTTCTTCCTCTTCTTCTTTCGCTTCTTATTCCTCTTTCTTTTCATCTTCCGTTTCTTCATCTTTTTTCTCTTATTCTCCTTAGTCTTCTTCCTTTTCCTTTTCCCTTATATCCTTTTCTTCTTCATCTTCTTTCTTCTTGTCCTCTTCTTCTTTTTCTTATTATACCCTGAACCCATTAAAAATGGGTAATCAGGGTATAATGGTTTTGTTGCAGCCCAAATGTATGTAACAGGCAGAAGGAGGCGTGGCAGACCCCATAAAGTATATATATTCTTGATCAGGACGACAAGCCGAGTCGATTGAGCCCTGTCCGTCTGTCTGTCTGTCCGTCTGTCCGTCTGTCCGTATGTTTGAACGAGTGGATCTCAGAACCTATAATAGCTAGAGACTTGAACTTTTTTTTATAGATTCGTGTATATCACGCGCAGGTCGAGTTTGTTTTAGAAATTCGATAACTCTTCTCGTTCTTTTTTTATCGATTAAAAACGAAATCGATTTTCAGTTTTACATCTTTATAGTTAGAGACTCCAAATCTTGTATTTAGCTTAATGGGACTTTTATACAATTTTGATTTTTGTTAAATTTTGGATGCCACGACCCCTTCGCCCAAATTTTCAAACCACTTATTTCAAATACTACAGACTTGTGCTTTTGCACATACACGCATATGAATGATATAATTACGCTGCGCAAGTTTGATTAAGAAAGTCGATCTACAAAAAAAGTTATTAAACATTTAATTTTCCATAACACGCACATATTGGCGCAGCGAAGTCGCTGAGTAAACTGCGCAGTTAGCAGAGCGTATGCGTGTGCGTGTATGTATGCGTTGCTTGCAATATACATACATATGTATGTATGTACACATGTACATACTGTATATATTTACATATATAAAAAATAAGAGTAACATTGATATAACTTAAATAAAGTCAATATAATATACATACATATGTATGTACATTCATATGAATAGATGAAATGCATTATGTTATTAAACGAAACGTTTACCAAACGTTTACGTACATACACACGCGCATGGCAACAGCAGCAGAAGCTCTAGAAAATTCGAAGAATTCATAACAACAACAACAAAGACAAATTGGGGATGAATTTTAAGCAGAAGTTCAGCAGCTCAGTAGCAGCAGCTCAGTAGCTCAATAACTGTACTTAGGAATTCGCTATCTCACTCTTATGTATTGCAACGGCTGTGTTGATAGAAACGATGATCGCCGACACATAAAGTCTCGGGTTCGATTCTCTAAGCTGACGTCAAAACTTTTTTATGCAAGTTACTTAATCTTTTTTTTTTTTTTTTAATTTTTTAATTTAATTTAAAATTATATCTAATCTTTGAAGTGAATTTAAAGCCGCCGATAGGCGGGGTTCAGGGTATTTCCTAGTCGGGCACCTCCGACTAGAGTTTCCTTACTTGTTTCTTCTCTTTTTATACCCTGAACCCATTAAAAATGGGTAATCAGGGTATAATGGTTTTGTTGCAGCCCAAATGTATGTAACAGGCAGAAGGAGGCGTGGCAGACCCCATAAAGTATATATATTCTTGATCAGGACGACAAGCCGAGTCGATTGAGCCCTGTCCGTCTGTCTGTCTGTCCGCCCGTCCGTCTGTCCGTATGTTTGAACGAGTGGATCTCAGAACCTATAATAGCTAGAGACTTGAACTTTTTTTTATAGATTCGTGTGTATCACGCGCAGGTCGAGTTTGTTTTAGAAATTCGATAACTCTTCTCGTTCTTTTTTTATCGATTAAAAACGAAATCGATTTTTCAGTTTTAAAATTATATCTTCTATATCTTGATAGTTAAAGACTCCAAATTTTGTATTTAGCTTAATTGGACTTTTATACAATTTGGTTTTTGTTAAATTTTGGATGCCACGCCCCCTTCGCCCAAATTTTCAAAACTCTTATTTCAAATACTAGAGACTTGTGCTTTTGCACACGCACACATATGAATGATATAATTACGCTGCGCAAGTTTGATTAAGAAAGTCGATCTACAAAAAAAGTTATTAAGCATTTAGTTTCCCATAACACGCACATATTGGCGCGGCGCAGTCGCTGAGTAAACTGCGCAGTTAGCAGAGCGTATGCGTGTGCTGGTGTATGTATGCGTTGCTTGCAATATACATACATATGTATGTATGTACACATGTACATACTGTATATATTTACATATATATAAAATAAGAGTAACACTGATATAACTTAAAGTCAATATAATATACATATGAATAGATGAAATGCATTATGTTATTAAACGAAACGTTTACCAAACGTTTACGTACACACGCGCGTGGCAACAGCAGCAGAAGCTCTACAAAATTCGAAGAATTCATAACAACAACAACAAAGACAAATTGGGGATGAATTTTCAGCAGAAGTGCAGCAGCTCAGTAGCAGTAGCTCAGTAGCTCAATAACTTTACTTAGGAATTCGCTATCTCACTCTTATGTATTGCAACGGCTGCGTTGGTAGAAGCGATGATCGCCGACATAAAGTCTCGGGTTCGATTCTCTAAGCTGACGTCAACTTTTTTTATGCAAGTTACTTAATCTTTTTTTTTAAATTTTTTAATTTAATTTAAAATTATATACAAACTTTGAAGTGCATTTAAAGCCGCCGATAGGCGGGGTTCAGAGTATTTCCTAGTCGGGCACCTCCGACTAGAGTTTCCTTACTTGTTTTTCTTCTTTTTGTTCTTCTGCTTTCTCTTCTGTTTCCTCTTCTTTTTCTTCGCATTTATCTTCTTTCTCTTCTTATATCTCCTCTTCTTTTTTTCTTCGTCTTCATCTTCTTTTTCGTCTTCTTTTTCTTCGACTTCCTCTTCATTTTCATCTTCTTCTTCTCTCTCTTCCTCTTTCACTTCTTTTTCATCTCCTTTGCTTCTTCTTCATGTCCTTTTTTCCTTTTTCTACACTCTTCATATTTTTTTTCTTCTTCTGCTTCCATTTCTTCATCTTCGCCGTGTCCTCTTCTTCTTCTTATTTCTTCTCTTCCTCTTCCTCTCCTTCTGCTTCTTCAACTTTCTCTTCTTCACTTTCTTTTGAATCTTCTTCCTTTCTTTCGCTTCTTCTTCTTCTTCTCCTTCTTCATATTCTTTTTTGTCTTCTTCCTTTTCTTCTTCTTTGTCCTCTTCTTCTTCTTATTTCTTCTCTTATTGTTCTTCCTCTTCTTCATCTTTTTAATCCTCTTCTTCTTCTTCTTTCTCATCTCCTTTCTCTTCTTCTTTCTCTTTTTTTTCTTCCATCTCATGTTCTTTCTTTTCTTTTTATCTTCATTTTTTCTTCTTGTTTTTTCTTCTCTTCATCATTCTCCTCCTTTTTTCCTTCATTTTATTTTTTTGCTTCTTCTACTTCATCATCTGCTTTTTCTCTTCCTCATCTTCATTTTCTTCTTTTCTTCGTCTTCTTTGTCTTCTTCTTCTTATTTCTCTTCTTCTTTCTCTTATTCTTTCTATTTTTCTGCTGATGGGGGAGATGAACTCTTGTTGTTTCTCTTTCTCTTCTTTCCCATCTTTTTTTCTTCTTCTTCTTCCTTCTTCTCTTCATCTTTCTCCTCCTTTTCTTCTTCATCTTCTTTTTCTGCTTCTTCTACTTCTTCATCTTCTTTTTCTCTTCCTCATCTTTCGTTTCTTCTTTCTCTTCTTCTGCTTCGTATTCTTTTTGTTCTTCCTCTTCTTCTTCTTCTCCCTCTTCTACATATTCCTCTTCCTCTTCTTTTTCTTCCTCCTCTTCCTCTTCTTCTTCTTCTTCCTCATCTTATTTCCTTTCTTATTTCTCTTTCTCTTCTTTTTATTCGTCTTCATCTTCTTTTTATTCTTCTTCCTCCGCTTTCTCCCTTCCTTTTTTTCGTCTTCTTCTTCTTTCTTGCTCTTTCTCTTGCTCTTTCTCTTCTTTTTTATCTCTTTTGTTTCTTCTTCACCTTCTTTTTTTCCTTTTTCTCCTTCTTCATAGTTTTTTTCTTCTTCTTCCTTTTCTTCATCTTCTTTTTGTCCTCTTCTTGTTCTTCTTTCTGCTCTTCCCTTTCTTCGTCTTCTTTTTCTTCTTCTCCTTCTTCCACTTCTTCTTTCGCTTCTTATTCCTCTTCCTATTCATCTTCCGTTTCTTCATCTTTTTCCTCTTATTCTCCTCATTTTTCTCCTTTTTCCTCTTTCTTTTCCCGTATATCCTCTTCTTTTTCATCTTCTTTTTTCTCTTCTTCTTCATCTTCTTTTTCTTTTTCTTCTTCTTCTTCCTTTAATTCATCTTCTCCTTCGTCTTCTTCTTCATCTTCTTCTTACTCTTCCTCTTTCTCCCTTCCTACTTTTCGTCTTCTTTCTCTTCTTCTTTCTCTTCTTCTTTCTCTTCTTCTTTCTCTTCTTCTTTCTTTCTCTTTCTCTTCCTCTTTCTCTTCTTTTTCATCTCTTATTCTCCTTCTTCATCTTTTTTTCTCCTTCTTCGTATATTTTTGTTTCTTCTTTTTCTTCCTTTTCTTCATCTTCTTCTTTGTCCTCTTCTTCTTCTATCTTCTCTTCCTCTTCTTCTTCTTCTTCCTTCTCGTTCTCTCTTTTTTCTTCGATTTCTTCATCTTCTTTGTCCTCTTCCTATTTCTTCTCTTTTTGTTCTTCCTCTTCTTCATCTTCTTCTTCCTCTTTTCCTTTTTTCATCTCTTCTTCTTTCTCTTTCAATTCTTTTTTTCTTCCTTTTCTTCTTCTTCTTGTTTCTCTTATTCGTATTCCTCTTCCTCTTCTTCTTTTTCTTCTTCCTCCTGTTCCTCTTCTTCTCCATCTTATTTTTTTCCTATTTCCCTTCTTCTTCTTTTTCTTCTTCTTCTTCTTTTATCTCTTCTTCTTCCTTTTCTTTTTTTCTTTTTTTTTTCTCTTTTTCTTCTACATTATCTTCTTCTTATTATTATTATTCTTCTTCGTCTTTTTTCTTCCTCTTCTTCTTCTTCTTTTTCCTTTTCTTCATATTCCTCTTCTTCTTCTTCCTCCTCTCCCTCTTCTTCTTCTTCTTCCTCATCTTCTTTCTCTTCTTATTTCTCCTCTTCTTTTTTTTTCTTCGTCTTCATCTTCTTTTTCTTCTTCTCTTTCTTTCTCTTCTTTTTCATCTCCTTTGATTCTTCTTCATCTCCTTTTTTCATTTTTCTACACTCTTCATATTTTTTTCTTCTTCTTCTGCTTCCATTTCTTCATGTTCGTCTGTGTCCTCTTCTTTTTCTTATTTCTTGTCTTCCTCTTCTTCTTCTTCTTCAACTTTCTCTTCTTCACTTTCGTTTGCATTTTCTTTCTTCTATTTCTCTTCTTCTTCTGCTTCTTCATATTCTTTTTCTTCTTCTTCCTTTTCTTCATCTTCTTCTTTGTCCTCTGCTTCTTCTTCTTATTTCTTCTCTTTTTGTTCTTCTTCTTCTTTATCTTTTTATTCCTCTTCTTCTTTTTTCTCATATTCTTTCTCTTCTTCTTTCTCTTTTTTTTTCTTCATCTCTTGTTCTTTCTTTTCTTTTTATCTTCATTTCTTCTTCTTGTTCTTTCTTCTCTTCATCTTTTTCCTCCTAGCTTCCTTCATCTTCTTTTTCTGCTTCTTCTTCTTCTTCTTCTTCTTCATCTTCTTTTTCTCTTCCTCATCTTCCTTTTATTATTTACTTCTTCTTTTTTTCTTCTTCTTCTTTTTTTCTTCTTCTTCTTTGCCTTCTTCTGCTTCTTTCTCTTATTCTTTCCATTTTTCTGCTTTCATCTCTTGTTCTTTCTCTTTCTCTTCTTTCTCATCTTTTTTTCTTCTTCTTCTTCCTTCTTCTTTTCATTTTTCTCCTCCTTTTTTCATCTTCTTTTTCTGCTTCTTCTACTTCTTCATCTTCTTTTTCTTCTTCTTCTCTCTCTCTTCTGCGTCCTCTTCTTCTTCGTCTTCTTCTTCTGCTTCTCCTTCTTCCTTTTATTTTTTATTTATTTATTTTATGTAAAGAAAATTGACTACATTCGTGAGTCAAATTAAAAAATTACAAAATTAAAAATTATAAACAGAAACAGGAAAAAGAAAAAGCCTAATACTAACAATATATAGCGATGATATCACCAACCCGATGGGGGTGTTTTATTTGCCGGACCGACGAGCTATGCCCCAAATCACAGCCAGATATGGTTAGTGATATCATTGAAACTAAGCAAGATAGAAGAAGTTAAAAAAAGGTTATAAAAATATAAGAAAAAATAAAAATCTTAAAAAGTAAAATACGATAAGAGAAATCACTACACAAATAAGGAGAATTGCATAGGTGCATTCTCACAACTGTGGTGTGTGTGTGATTTCTCTGAAATGTGCTAAAAGAGAAGATTTTATTAAGGAAAGAGAGAGTTCAGAACTAAATACATGAAAATAAGTATTGTACTTAGTACATAGAACACGAAACGCACTGTACAAGGAATAGTTACAGTTACACATAGGTAAATAAAGAGGACAAAAGTGACGAGAAGCACGGGAAGGAACTAGGAAGTTGACTTGAATTAGAAGAGAAGGCAAATCAATACTACCGTTAATCAACTTATGTAGAAAAGTAATACCCAAGACCATTCTATTATTGATTAACGATGGAAGATCCAAAAGAAGAAGCCTACTATGATAAGACGGTAGACGAAGGTTACCATCCCAGTTTAGATTGCGCGAGGCAAAAAGAAGAAATTGCTTCTGAACCGATTCAATACGGTCCTGATACAATTTCTGCTGTGGCGACCATATAATAGAACAATATTCTAAAATAGGACGTACCAGCGAGACAAAAAGAAGTTTAGTGACAAACGGATCATTAAACTCTTTAGACCATCGTTTAATAAAACCAAGTACACTTTTGGCTTCATTAACGATGGTTAGAATATGGGTATTGAATCTACGTTTACAGTCAAAGAGCACACCGAGATCTTTGATTGTAGAAATACGTTGCAAGGACACATTGTTGATTGTGTAATCAGCAAAAAATGGAGTGGTACGACAGAAAGTCATTGTCATACACTTAAAACAATTTAGATGCAACTGATTAGCTTTACACCAATTTTGAAAGGATATTAGATCATCCTGTAGGCGTAGATGGTCTATTGAGTTCTTGTATGAGAGACAGAGTTTTACATCATCTGCATACATGAATATCCTAGAGTAAGAAATACAGCTGGGAAGGTCATTTATAAATAGGGAGAAAAGTAGAGGGCCCAAGTAACTATCCTGAGGAATACCCGAAGAGACAAATATGACCTTCGAAATAGATGTTCTCAACAGAACTCTTTGGGTTCTACCCTTTAAATAGGAAGCAATCCAAAACAGAAGAAAAAAAACAAAAAAGCAAGAAGAAAAGATGAAAAGAGAAAAAAGCCAAATGAAATAAAGAAATAAAAAAATATAACATATTTTTGAAAAAATTTTAAAAGATTAGAGGAAAAAAGTTAAAAAATTAAAAGGGGGAGGTCAGAAAAACACAACCCCGGGGGGAAAAATGAAATATAAAAAAGCGAAAAGAAAATAAAAAATTTTAAAAAACCAAGAAAAAAAGGCCTATTAAAAACCCTCCCCTTTTTTACGAAAAAAAAAATTTTTCAAATGAAGAAAACCGAGGTATCAAGAGACAAATTAAACAGTTTTAATAAAGATGACCACAAAGAAGCACTGCATTCTTTAATTACATAACTAGGAATACCATCCGCCCCCGGAGAGAACGACGATTTCAACGTACGCATAGCGGATAAAAGAGAGACAGGAGAAATATTAAAAGCCATAATAGCATTTCCATTAATTTCAGTTCGCCACAATCACTCAAAGTGATCGGTCGAGTTTCTGATTTTGCGATCTACCGTTTGTCTATCGTTGTCCAAACGTAAAAAGCTGCTGTGCTTATCAGCAGAAGTCTATTTTTAGACGCCGTCGCACGCGGTGTCTGTACAAACGGAGTAAACAATAATAACTACTTCGAATTTGATAAACAACACGTACGCTTGCCCACTGGGCAAGCGGCTTTAGTCTTCTCGTTTTTCTTCTTTTTTATACCCTGAACCCATTAAAAATGGGTAATCAGGGTATAATGGTTTTGTTGCAGCCCAAATGTATGTAACAGGCAGAAGGAGGCGTGGCAGACCCCATAAAGTATATATATTCTTGATCAGGACGACAAGCCGAGTCGATTGAGCCCTGTCCGTCTGTCTGTCTGTCCGTCTGTCCGTCTGTCCGTATGTTTGAACGCGTGGATCTCAGAACCTATAAAAGCTAGAGACTTGAACTTTTTTTTTGTTTTAGAAATTCGATAACTCTTCTCGTTCTTTTTTTATCGATTAAAAACGAAATCGATTTTCAGTTTTAAAATTATATCTTCTACATCTTTATAGTTAGAGACTCCAAATCTTGTATTTAGCTTAATGGGACTTTTATACAATTTTGATTTTTGTTAAATTTTGGATGCCACGCCCCCTTCGCCCAAATTTTCAAAACACTTATTTCAAATACTAGAGACTTGTGCTTTTGCACATACACGCATATGAATGATATAATTACGCTGCGCAAGTTTGATTAAGAAATTCGATCTACAAAAAAAGTTATTAAGCATTTAGTTTCCCATAACACGCACATATGTATTGGCGCAGCGAAGTCGCTGAGTAAACTGCGCAGTTAGCAGAGCGTATGCGTGTGCGTAAGTATGTATGCGTTGCTTGCAATATACATACATATGTATGTACACATGTACATACTGTATATATTTACATATATGTTTATATGTATACATGTATATAAAATAAGAGTAACATTGATATAACTTAAATAAAGTCATTATAATATACATATGTACATACATACATATGAATAGATGAAATGCATTATGTTATTAAACGAAACGTTTACCAAACGTTTACGTACATAAACACGCGCGTGGCAACAGCAGCAGAAGCATCTAGAAAATTCGAAGAATTCATAACAACAACAACAAAGACAAATTTGGGATGAATTTTAAGCAGAAGTTCAGCAGCTCAGTAGCAGCAGCTCAGTAGCAGCAGCTCAGTAGCTCAATAACTGTACTTAGGAATTCGCTATCTCACTCTAATGTATTGCAACGGCTGTGTTGATAGAAGCGATGATCGCCGACATAAAGTCTCGGGTTCGATTCTCGAAGCTGACGTCAAAAATTTTTTTATGCAAGTTACTTAATCTTTTTTTTTTTTTTAATTTTTTAATTTAATTTAAAATTATTTATAAACTTTGAAGTGCATTTAAAGCCGCCGATAGGCGGGGTTCAGGGTATTTCCTAGTCGGGCACCTCCGACTAGAGTTTCCTTACTTGTTTTTTTTTTCTTTTTTGCTTACAATTTGCATATTTAGCTAATAAATATAAAAAAATTGTAATTATGAATGGAACTCCATCGACTCACTCACTACCTAGTGATAGGTGTGAAAGGATAGAGGAGATGAAGAAAGTTGCTGGTGCTGACCCGGTAACCTTACGATCCCAAATCTTACCAGCGGTTCAACAACAAATATCCAACCACTGAGATTGGTAAGGCTTGTACCATCGGTAACTAGCTGCGTTACCAATGTTACCTACACCGTATCAATATACCAGGCAAGTTGTGCATCCACCTCTACGTATACTGTAGCAGCCGCTGCTGGGACCAAAATTTCCTCAACTTCGACGACTGACAACCGTTCGCTGAGCGAAACAATGACACAACTGGAACAAAAGGCAGCTTATAAGAACAAATGCCCGTTTCAATCACCTGAACTAACAGCCAGAAAGAAACGTAAAGGGGCTGATGGTGCATCTCAATCCATGCGAAAAGCTAAGCTGCAGCCCAGCGACCTTCTCAAGGTGTCACCCAAGGTTTTGGCATCCTCCTCAACTGCAACGCCGCTAAGCAACAACCGCTTTGCCGATTTGGCCGAAGAAGCGGAAGCTATTATGGAGCAAGAAATTTGCTCTAATGTAGATGAGGAATCACAGAGTGGCAATGGACAAGCTGCAAAACGACTCACAAAGCCTCCAGCTATATGCGTCCCAGAAGTCAATAATCCCGATTCTCTAGCACAGGCGCTTAGTCTGTGTGTTGGTGACAACAATTACAGCATTCGCACATCCAAGTTTGGAGTGTCACGCATCTACACCGACAACTCCAATGCGTTCCGTGCAGTGGTTCAACATCTAACGACATTAAACTGCAAATTTTGGCATCATCAGCTCAGAGAGGATAAGCCATTCACTGTAGTTCTAAATGGAATCCATGCAAATGTCCCCAAGGCACAAATCGAAAATAACTTTGCTGATCTCGGATATGAAGCTCTCAACATATATTGTCCGAGAAATGCAGATTGGCGGAATGCGCAACTCAGCGCCGATGATGATGAAGCGACGATCAACTACAAAACTAGGCAAAATCTGTTTTTTGTCAATATCAAGCAAGTCCCGAATGTTACTGATGTATTAAAAATTACACAACTGGGCAGATACAGAGTCACCGTGGAGCGTGCTCCTCGAAGAAAAGAGGTTCTACAGTGCCTGAGATGTCACATCTTTGGGCATTCCAAAAATTATTGTGTCCGAGATCCAATTTGTGCAAAGTGTGCCGGTCCACACTTGACTGGATCTACACTTTGCACCAGTGAAAACTGTGTGTGCATCAACTGCGTGGTGATGATTCTTCAACTGACAAAGACTGCCCAGTCAGAATAGAAAAATTAAAAAAAATAAAGCAGAGACCAAGGCTTCCTGCTGCTGGAAATGCTGACAACCTCAGACATAATCAGGCCTCATCCTCTAGTGGCTTTATCTCAGCTGAAACTTTAAATCGCAATATTTCATATGCCGACGTTGCCCGTCATGATGGTCGTCAATTCAAACAAACCACGGTTATGCAGTCCCAGCGAGGTTGAAATCACCGCATATCTCAGGCTCCGATAATAAATTTCTGGGTTTGGAAAACTCCATTCGTGAAATCAACAATAGAATGGACCAACTCTTTAAGCTGGTTCAGGAGACTGTGGAGGCAAACAAGGCCTTCCGGGAAATAGTCCACGTACTCATCTCACGTATCCCGAAATGAATCAACCGATATTAAAAATCGGATTGTGGAACGCACGAGGGCTAGCTAGGGGCTCTGAGGAGCTCCGGTTATTCCTTGCTGCACATAATATTGATGTAATGCTCGCCACCGAGACCCACATGCGAGAAGGACAACGTTTATTCCTACCTGGATACTCTTCTTACCACGCCTACCACCCCAGTGGCAACAGCAGAGGTGGGGCTGCTGTCATTGTGCGCTCTAGCATTAGCCACAGTCCACAGCCCTCCATCACTAGCTACAAAAGACAGATAGCTACCGTGCAAATGCAGACATCTGAGGGATCTGTTGCAATAGCGGCTGTGTATCTCCCACCTGGAGAGCGATGGATAAAGGCGGGACTAGAGTCCATTTTTGCCATGCTAGGCAACAAGTTCATTGCAGGCGGTGATTACAATGCCAAGCATGCATGGTGGGGAAACGCAAGGTCCTGCGCAAGAGGCAGCACACTGCAGGAAGTCATTGCAAACGGCCAGTACCAAGTTCTCGCAACTGGAGAACCGACGTTCTATTCATACAACTCTCGGGTAGCTCCATCGGCACTAGACTTCTTCGTTGTAAAAGGATTCAGCATGGCAAGGCTTAATATCAGAACGCTCTATGAGCTTTCATCGGACCATATTCCTCTCCTGGCTGATTTGCACACAATGCCACTTAAAAAGCCACAACGGTCCAGTTTACTAGCTCGTGGTGCTGATGTAGGGGTATTTCAAGCTCATCTGATGCAACTTACCGACCTAAACATTGTTATTGAAGGAGCTGACGATATAGACATCGCCATAAACAGCTTTATGGAGCACATAAGGCAAGCAGCAATAAGAGCAGCACCAAGAAACGCTCAACGCACTGGAGATATTAGAGACGTTCAGCTTCCTCCCACAATTACTAACCTTGTGAGACTCAAACGCAACGTCAGAAAGGAATACGCGAGAATAGGCGATGCTCGGATTCAACAGATCCATAGAAGGCTAGCCAACCGACTACATAAATGTAATGCGTGCTGACACGCAGAAAGCAACAACAAATTGATGATTTATTGGAAAACATGAGTTCAGATGCCTCTACAAATTTCTCACTTTGGCGGATGACTAAACGGTACAAATCCCAGGCCTCGCCAAAATCGGCCATAAGGAATCCGGCAGGAGGCTGGTGCCGCACAGCTTCGGAGAAAGCAGAAGTGTTCGCCAATAACCTAGAACAGCGCTTTAGACCCCTTGATTTTGCACCTGAGAGTCATAGCCGTTTGGTTGAGCAAACACTTGAAACCCCGTTTCAAATGACTTTGCCTGCCGATCCTGTCACGCTTGAAGAAGTGAAGCTGCTTGTGTCTAAGTTGAAGCCCAAGAAAGCTCCTGGCGCAGATCTTCTTGACAACAGAATAATACGTATACTGCCAGAACAAGCTCTCTTGTTCCTGGTGCTAATATTCAACAGTATACTAAACGTCGGATACTTTCCGAAAGCCTGGAAGTCAGCGAGCATCATCATGATACCTAAACCAGGAAAGCAGCCAACTGAGGTGGAATCTTATAGGCCGATCAGCCTTCTTCCCTCACTGGGCAAAATGATGGAGAGGATGATCCTCAACAGACTTCTCAATATCGAGGCAGTTACTCGTGCGATCCCCAAGTTCCAATTTGGTTTCCGGCTGCAGCATGGCACTCCAGAGCAACTGCACAGAGTTGTGAACTTTGCGTTAGAGGCTCTAGAAAATAAGGAGTTTGCAGTTGCTGCTTTCCTGGATATTCAGCAAGCCTTTGATAGAGTGTGGCACCCGGGACTTCTATGCAAAGCCAGGAGTCTACTATCTCCACAGATGTTCCAGCGTATAAAAAGTTTTTTGGCAGGGCGCACGTTTTCCGTGACGGCTGACGGTTACAACTCTTCAGTCAAAACGATTGAAGCCGGAGTTCCCCAAGGCAGCGTTCTAGGCCCCACCTTATATACACTCTTCACTGCGGATATGCCAACACACACTTCAATCAGTGGACTTGGAGCTAGAGATGTGCTAATCGCAACCTACGCTGATGATACTGCAGTGCTCACAAAAAGCTCCTGCATCTTCCAGGCTACTAGAGCACTCCAGCAGTACCTAGATGCATTTCAGATTTGGGCTGGAAAGTGGAACGTGAGCATCAATGCTGGAAAATGTGCAAACATGACATTCGCAAACAGGACAAGTTTCACGAGGAGTCGCAAAATTAAACTTCGAGATAAAAACTTTAGATGAAATTTTACTTTCAATGAAAGCAGACACAGCCTCACATGTCGTATCTGATGAAAGCCTAGATAAGAAAACTTGCTTTCGAGGAGACACAACAGATAAATAGGGTAATATAGGAGTAGGAGACGGTGTAGGAGACGGTGTCTGAATGTTGTTTTTAGATTGTTTCTTCTTTCGCTTCTTATTCCTCTTCCTTTTCATCTTCCGCTTCTTCATCTTTTTCCTTTTATACTCCTTATTCTTCTTCCTTTTTCTTTTCCCTTATATCCTCTTCTTCTTCATCTTCTTTCCCTTCTTCTTCATCTTCTTTTTCTCTTCCACATCTTTCTTTTCTTCTTTATTTCTTATTCTTTCTCTTTTTCTTCTTTCATCTCTTGTTCTTTCTCTTCTTTTTATTTTTTTTCTTCTTCTTCTTCTTTCTTCTTTTCATCTTTCTCCTCCTTTTTTTCTTTATCTTTTTTTTTCTGTTTCTTCTACTTCTTCATCTTCTTTTTTCTCTTCCTCATCTTTCTTTTTCTTCTTTTCTTCTTCTTCCTTCTCTTCTTCTTTCGCTTCTTATTCCTCTTCCTTTTTATTTTCCATTTCTTCATATTTTTCCTCTTATTCTCCTTATTTTTCTTCCCTTTGCTTTTCTCCCTTCCTTTTTTTGTTTTCTTCGTCTTCTTTCTCGTTTTTTTTCTCTCTTGCTCTTTCTCTTGCTCTTTAACTTCTTTTTCATCCCTTTTGCTTTTTCATCATCTTTTTTTACTTTTTCTCCTTCTTCATATTTTTTTCTTCTTCTTCTTCATTTTCTTTATCTTCTTCTTTCTTCTCTTCTTCTTCTTCTTTCTTCTCTTCCTCTTCTTCTTCTTCTTTCTCTTCTTTTTCTTTACTTTCTTTTCGTTTTTCTTCCTTCTCGTTCTCTGTTTCTTCTTCTTCTTTTTCTTCTTCTTCCTTTTCTTCATCTTCTTCTTTGTCCTCTTGTTCTTCTTCTTATTTCTTCATCTTCTTCTTCCTCATCTTCTTTCTCTTCTTATTTCTCCTCTTCTTTTTTTCTTCGTCTTCATTTTCTTCTTCTTCTCTCTCTTCTTCTTCCTCTTCTTCTTCGTCTTCTTCTTCTGCTTCTTCTCCTTCCTCTTCTTCTTTCTCTTCTTTTTTTTCTTGCTCTTTCTCTTGAACTTTCTTTTCTTTTTCATCTCTTTTGTATCTTCTTCATCTCCTTTTTTCTTTTTCTACATCTTCATATTTTTTTCTTCTTCTTCACCTTCCATTTCTTCAGCTTCGTCTTTGTCCTCTTTTTTCTTCTTATTTCTTCTCTTCCTCTTCTTCTTCTTCTTCAACTTTCTCATCTTCACTTTCTTTTATATCTTCTTCCTTCTCTTTCGCTTCTTCTTCTCTCCTTCTTCATATTCTTTTTCTTCTTCTGCCTTTTCTTCACCTTCTTCTTTGTCCTCTTCTTCTTCTTCTTCCTTCTCTTTTTGCTCTTCCTCTTCTTCTTCTTCTTTCTCACGTTTTTCTCTTCTTCTTTCAGTTTCTTTTTTCATCTCTTGTTCTTTCTTTTCTTTTTATCTTCATTTCTTCTTCTTGTTCTTTCTTCTCTTCATCTTTCTCTTCCTTTTTCCTTCATCTTCTTTTTCTGCTTCTTCTACTTCTTCATCTGCGTTTTCTCTTCCTCATCTTCCTTTCTTCCTCTTCTTTTCTTTTTCTTCTTTCTCTCCTTCTTCTTCTTTCTCTTCTTCTTTCTCTTATTCTTTCCATTTTTCTGTTTTCATCTCTTGTTCTTTCTCTTTTTTCTCATATTTTTTAATTCTTCTTCTTCCTTCTTCTGTTTATCTTTCTCCTTCTTTTTCCTTCATCTTCTTTTTCTGCTTCTTCTACTTCTTCATCTTCTTTTTCTCTTCCTCATCTTTCATTTTTTCCTTCTCTTCTTCTTCTTCGTCTTCTTTTAGTTCTTCTCTTCTTCTTCTTCTTCCTCCTCTTCTTCTTTCTCTTCTTTTTCTGCTTCCTCTACTTCTCTTCCTCATCTTTCGTTTCTTCTTTCTCTTCTTCTTCTTCTCCCTCTTCTACATATTCGTCTTCCTCTTCCTCTTCTTCTTTTTCTTCTT
>JAWNOX010000066.1:0-24834 GCA_035045555.1 Drosophila fulvimacula | reverse complement strand
TTTTCTTCATCTTCGTCTTCTTTTTCTTCCTCATCTTCTTTCTCTTCTTATTTCTCCTCTTCTTTCTTTCTTTCGTCTTCATCTTCTTTTCCTTCTTCTTTTTCTTCGGGTTCATCTTCTTTTTCTTCTTCTCCTTCTCTCTCTTCTCCTTCTTCTTCTTCTTCTGTTTCTCCATCTTCCTCTTCTTCTTTCGCTTCTATTCCTCTTTCCTTTCATCTTCCGTTTCTTAGTCTTTTTCTCTTGTTCTTCTTCCGTTTCGTTTTCCTTTTCCACTATATCCTCTTCTTCTTTTTCTTTTTCCTCTTCTTCTTCTTTTTCATCTTCTTTTTCTTCTTCTTCTTTTTCCTTTAATTCATCTTCTCCTTCGTCGTCTTCTTCTTCTTGTTCTTTTTCTTTCTCCCTTCCTTTTTTTGTCTTCTTTTTCGTCTTCTTTCTCACCTTCTTTCTCTTCTTTTTTTTTTGTTTTTTCTCTTGCTCTTTCTCTTCCTTTTCATCTCTTTTGCTTCTTCTTCATCTTCTTTTTTTCCATTTTCTCCTTCTTCAAACTTTTTCCTTTTCCTTCTTTCCTTTCTTCATCTTCTTCTTTGTCCTCTCCTTCTTCTTCTTCTTTCTTCTCTTCCTTTTCTTCTTCTTCTTTCTCTTCTTTTTCTTCACTTTCTTTTCGTTATTCTTCCTTCTCGTTCTCTTCTTCTTCTCCTACTTCCATTTGTTTATCTTCTTCTTTTTCCTCCTCTTCCTCTTCTTCTTCTTCCTTATCTTATTTCTTTTCTTATTTCTCTTCTTCTTCTTTTTCTTCGTCTTCATCTTCTTTTTCTTCTTCTTCTTCTTCTGTATCTTTTATCTCTTCTTCTTCTTTTTTTTCTTCTTCTTTCTTTTTTCTTCTTCATCATCTTCTTTTTATTATTATTATTCTTCTTCTTCCTTTTCTTTATATTCGTCTTCCTCTTCTTCTTCTTTTTGCTCTTCCTCTTCTTCTTCTTCTTCTTCCTCATATTCTTTCTCTTCTTATTTCTCCAATTCTTTTTTTTGAAGATGAAGGTGAAGATGGAGATCTTCTTCGTTTTCCTCTTCTTCTTCTTCTTCCTTCTTCTTACTCTTTTTCTTCTTACTATTCTTCTTTAATTTTTCTTCTTATATCCCTTGTTGACTTTCTTTCCCATCTTTTTATCTTTTTTCTTCTTCTTATTCTCTCTTTTCTTCATATTTCTCCTCCTCTTCTTCTTCATCTTATTTTTCTGCTTCTTCTACTAATTCATCTTCTTTTTCTCTTCCTCACCTTACGTTTTTTCTTTCTCTTCTTCTTCTTCGCCTTCTTTTTGTTCTTCCTCTTCTTCTTCTTCTCCCTCTTCTACATATTCCTCTTCCTCTTCCTCTTCTTCTTCTTCTTCTTCCTCTTCCTTTTCACCTTCTTCCTCATCTTATTTCTTTTCTTATTTCTCTTCTTCTTCTTTTTCTTCGTCTTCATCTTCTTTTTCTTCGTCTTCATCTTCTTTTTCTCCTTCTTCTTCTTCGGCTTTTTTTTTTCTTTTTCATCATCATCTTATTATTATTCTTCTTTTTCATTTTATTCATATTTCTCTTTTCTTATTTCTCTTCTTCTTCTTTTTCTTCGTCTTCATATTCTTTTTCTACTTTTTCTTTTATCTATTCTTCTTCCTTTTCTTTTTTTCTTCTTCTTTCTCTTATTCTTCTTTATCATCTTCTTATTATTATTTTTATTCTTCTTCGTCTTCTTTCTTCCTCTCCTTCTTTTTCTTCTTTTTGTTGTCTGTTTTCTCTTCTGGTTCCTCTTCTTCTTTGCATTTATCTTCTTCTTCTCCCTCTTCTTCTTCTTCTTCCTTTTCTTCATATTCCTCTTCTTTTTCCTCCTCCTCTCCCTCTTCTTCTTCTTTCTCCTCTTTCTCTTCTTCTTCTTCTTCTTCCTCATCTTCTTTCTCTTCTTATTTCTCTTCTTCTTTTTTTCTTCGTCTTCATTTTCGTCTTTTTGTTCTCTCTCTTCTTCTTCCTCTTCTTCTTCGTCTTCTTCTTCTGCTTCTACTCTTTCCTCTTCTTCTTTCTCTACTTTTTTTCTTGCTCTTTCTCTTATTTTTCATCTGTTTTGCTTCTTCTTCATCTCCTTTTTCTACTTCTTCACATTTTTTTTTCTTCTTCTTCTTCTTCCATTTTTTCATCTTTGTCTTTATCCTCTTCTTCTTCTTATTTCTTGTCTTCCTCTTCCTCTTCTTCTTCTTCTTCTTCAACTTTCTCATTTTCACTTTCTTTTGCATCTTCTTCCTTCTTTTTCGCTTCTTCTTCTTCTTCTCCTTCTTCATATTCTTTTTCTTCTTCTGCCTTTTCTTCATCTTCTTCTTTGTCCTCTTCTGCTTCTTCTTCTTCCTTCTCTTTTTGCTCTTCCTCTTATTTATCTTTTTATTCTTCTCCTTCTTCGTCTTTCTCGTATTCTTTATATTTTTCTGCTTTCATCTCTTGTTCTTTCTCTTTCTCTTCTTTGTCATCTTTTTTTCTTCTTCTTCTTCTTTCTTCTCTTCATCTTTCTCCTAATTTTTTTCTTCATCTCCTTTTTCTGCTTCATCTTCTTTTTCATCTTCTTTTTCTTCTTCTTTTTCTTCTTCTTTTTCTTCGTCTTTATTTTCTTCTTCTTCTTCTCTCTCTCCTTCTCCTCTTCTTCTTCGTGTTCTTTTTCTGCTTCTCCTTCTTCCTCTTCTTCTTTCTCTTCGTTTTTTTCTTGCCCTTTCTCTTATTTTTCATCTCTTTTCCTTCTTCTTCATCTTCTTTTTTCCTTTTTCTACACTCTTCATATATTTTGCTTCTTCTTCTTCTGCTTCCATTTCTTCATCTTCGTCTGCGTCCTATTCTTCTTCTTATTTCTTCTCTTCATCTTCCTCTTCTTCTTCTTCTTCTTCAACTTTCACTTTCTCTTCCTTTTGTTCGTCTTCTTTTTCTGCTTCTTGTTCTCTCTCTTCTTCTTCCTCTTCTTCGTCGTCTTCTTCTTCTGCTTCTCCTTCTTCCTCTTCTTCTTTTGCTTCTTATTCCTCTTCCTATTCATCTTCCGTTTCTTCATCTTTTTCCTCTTATTCCTTTTATTCTCTTTATTCTTCTTTCTTTTCCTTTTCCTTCTCCTTTTCGTTTTCCTTTTCCTTTTCCCGAAAAAAAGGAATGGAAAAAGAGGAAGAGCAAGAAGACGAAGAAGAAGAAGACGAAGGAGAAGATGAATTAAAGGAAGAAAAAGAAGAAAAAAGAAGATGAAGAAGTATCCTCTTCTTTCTTGCTCTTTGTCTTTTTTTCATCTATTTGGCTTCTTTATCATCTTCTTATTTTCCATTTTCTCCTTCTTCATATTTTTTTTCTTCTTCCTTTTCTTCACCTTCTTCTTTGTCCTCTTATTCTTCTTTCTTCTCTTCCTCTTCTTCTTCTTTCATTTCTTCATCATTTATGTCCTCTTCTTATTTCTTCTCTGTTGTTCTTCCTCTTCTTCATCTTCTTTCTCTTATTCTTTCTCTTTCTCTTTTTCTTCTTTCATCTCTTTCTCTTCTTTCTCATCTTTTTTTCTCATTCCTTTTCCTTTTTTTTTATCTTTCTTCTCCTTTTTTTCCTCATCTTCTTTTTCTGCTTCTTCTACTTCTTCATCTTCTTTTTCTCTTCCCCATCTTTCGTTTCTTCTTTCTCTTCTTCTTCCTCCTGTTTCTCTTCTTCTCCTTCCTCATCTTATTTCTCTTCTTATATCTCCTCTTATTTGTTTTCTTCGTCTTCTTCCTCTTTTTCTTCTTCTTTTTCTTCATCTTCTTTCTCTTCGTTTTTTTCTTGCCCTTTCTCTTCTTTTTCATCTCTTTTCCTTCTTCTTCGTCTCCTATTTTCCTTTTTCTACACTCTTCATATTTTTTGCTTCTTCTTCTTCTGCTTCCATTTCTTCATCTTCGTCTGTGTCGTCTTCTTCTTCTTATTTCTTCTCTTCCTCTTCCTCTTCTTCTTCTTTCTGCTCTTCCTCTTCTTTTTCTTCTTCTTCCTCATCTTCTTACTCTTCTTATTTCTCCAATTCTTTTTTTTTCGTCTTTTTCTTCTTGTTTTCTCTCTTCTTCTTCTTCTTCTTCATCTTCTTTTTTCTTCTTCTTCTTCTTCTTCTTTCTCTTTTTCTTTTTTCATCCCTTGTTCTTTCTCTTTCCCATCTTTTTATCTATTTTTCTTCTTCTTGTTCTCTCTTCTCTTCATATTTCTCCTTCTCTTCTTCTTCATCTCCTTTTTCTGCTTCTTCTTCTTCTTCGTCTTCTTTTTGTTCTTCCTCTTCTTCTTCTTCTCCCTCTTCTACATATTCCTCTGCCTCTTCCTCTTGCTCTTCCCTTTCTTCTTCTCCCTCTACCTTTTCACCTTCTTCCTCATCTTATTTCTTTTCTTATTTCTCTTCTTCTTTCTTTTCTTCGTCTTCATCTTCTTTTTCTTCGTCTTCATCTTCTTTTTCTCTTTCTTTTTATTCGGCTTTTTTTTCCTCTTCTTTCTTTTCTTCTTTTTCATCATCATCTTCTTCTTATTATTATTATTCTTTTTCATTTTCTTCATATTCCTATTCCTCTTCTTCTTCTTTTTCCTCTTCCTCTTTTTCTTCTACTTCTTCCTCATCTTCTTTCTCTTCTTATTTCTCCTCTTCTTTTTTCTTCGTCTTCATCTTCTTTTTCTTCTTCTTCTTTTTTCTCTTCTCCTTCCTTTTCTTCTTCGTCTTCTTCTGCTTCGCCTTCTTCCTCTTCTTCTTTCGCTTCTTATTCCTCTTCCTTTTCATCTTTCGTTTCTTCATATTTTTCCTCTTATTCTATTTCCTTTTCCACTATATCCTCTTCTTCTTCTTGTTCTTCTCCTTTGTCTTCTTCTTCTTGTTCTTTCTCTTTCGCAATTCCTTTTTTCGTCTTCTTCTTTTCGTCTTCTTTCTCTTCTTCTTAATTTTCTTCTTTCTCTTTTTCTTCTTTCATCTCTTGTTCTTTCTCTTTCCCATCTTTTTATTTTTTTTCTGCTTCTTGTTCTCTCTTCTCTTCATATTTCTCCTCCTCTTCTTCTTCATCTTCTTTGTCTGCTTCTTCTACTTCTTCATCTTCTTTTTCTCTTCCTCACCTTTCGTTTCTTCTTTCTCTTCTTCTTCTTCGTCTTCTTTTTGTTCTTCCTCTTCTTCTTCTTTTCCCTCTTCTACATATTCCTCATCCTTTTCCTCTTGTTCTTCCTATTCTTTTTCTTCTCCCTCTTCTACATATTCCTCTTCCTCTTCCTCTTGTTCTTCCTCTTCTTCCACATCTTCTTTCTCTTCTTATTTCTCCTCTTCTTTTTTTCTACGTCTTCATCTTCTTTTTCTTCTTCTTCTTTTTTCTCTTCTCCTTCCTTTTCTTCTTCGTCTTCTTCTTCTGCTTCTCCTTCTTCCTCTTCTTCTTTCGCTTCTTATTCCTCCTCCTTTTTATCCTTCGTTTCTTCATATTTTTCCTCTTATTTTTCTTCCTTTTCCACTATATCCTCTTCTTCTTCTTCTTCTTTTTTCTCTTTTTCTTCTCCTTCGTCCTCTTCTTCTTCTTCTTGTTCTTCTACTTTCTCCCTTGATTTTTTCGTCTTCCTCTTCTTCGTCTTCTTTCTCTTCTTCTTTCTTTTTTTCTTTTTTCATCTCTTGTTCTTTCTCTTTCTCTTCTTTTTACATATTTTCTTCTGCGTCTTCTTTCTTCTCTTCATCTTTCTCCTCCTCTTCTTCTTCATCTCCTTTTTCTGCTTCTTCGACTTCTTCATCTTCTTTTTCTCTTCCTCATCTTTCGTTTCTTCTTTCTCTTCTTCTTCTTCGTCTTCTTTTTGTTCTTCCTCTTCTCCCTTTTCTCCCTCTTCTACATATTCCTCTTCCTCTTCCTCTTGCTCTTCCTCTTGCTCTTCCTCTTGCTCTTCTTCTTGCTCTTCCTCTTCCTCTTCCTCTTGCAGTTCCTTTTCTGCTTTTTCGTCTTCCTCCTCTTGTTCTTCTTCTTCTTCTTCCTCATCTTAGATCTTTTTTTATTTCTCTTCTTCTTTTTCTTCGTCTTCATCTTCTTTTTCTCCTTCTTCTTCCTGTGCTTCTTTTAACTCTTCTTTTTTCTTCTTCTTTCATTTTTTCTTCTTCATCATCTTCTTATTATTATTATTCTTCTGATTTTTTTTCTTCGTTTTTTGTTTTCCCTCTCCTTCTTTTTCTTCTTTTGTTCTTCTGCTTCCTCTTCTGGTTCCTCTTCTGGTTTCTCTTCTCCTTCTTCGCATTTATCTGCTTTTTCTTCCTCTTCTTCTTCTTCTTCTTCCTCTTCTTTTTCTTCTTCCTTTTTTTATATTCCTTTTCCTCTTCCTCTTCCTCTTCCTTTTCTTCTTCTTCCTCCTCTTCTTTTTCTTCATCTTTTTCTTCCTCACCTTTTTTTCTTCGTCTTCATCTTCTTTTTCTTCTTCTTCTTCTTCTTTTATCTCTTCTTCTTTCTTTTTTTTTCATTTCTTTCTCTTTTTCTTCTTTATTATCTTCTTCTTCTTATTATTATGCTTCTTCGTCTTTTTTCTTCGTCTTCTTCTTTTTCTTCTTTTTGTTGTCTGATTTCTCTTCTGGTTCCTCTTCTCCTTCTTCGCATTTATCTTCTTCTTTTTCCTCTTCTTCTTCTTCTTCCTTTTCTTCATATTCCTCTTCCTTTACCTCTTCCTCACCATCTTCTTCTTCTTTCTCCTCTTCCTCTTCTTCTTCCTCTTCTTCTTTCTCTACTTTTTTTCTTACTCTTTCTCTTCTTTTTCATCTGTTTTGCTTCTTCTTCATCTCCTTTTTCCATTTTCTACTTCTTCACATTTTTTTTTCTTCTTCTTCTTCTTCAATTTTTTCATCTTTGTCTTTGTCCTCTTCTTCTTCTTATTTCTTCTCTTCCTCTTCCTCTTCTTCTTCTTCTTCTTCAACTTCCTCATTTTCACTTTCTTTTGCATCTTCTTCCTTCTTTTTCGCTTCTTCTTCTTCTTTTCCTTCTTCATATTCTTTTTCTTCTTCTGCCTTTTCTTCATCTTCTGCTTTGTCCTCTTCTTCTTCCTTCTCTTTTTGCTCTTCCTCTTCTTTATCTTTTTATTCTTCTCCTTCTTCTTCTTTCTCGTATTCTTTCTATTTTTCAGCTTTCATCTTGTTCTTTCTTTTCTTTCTCATCTTTTTTTCTTCTTCTTCTTCCTTCTTCTCTTCATCTCTCTCCCCCTTTTTTTCTTCATCTTCTTTTTCTCTTCCTCATCTTTCGTTTATTCTTTCTCTTCTTCTTCTTCGTCTTCTTTTTGTTCTTCCTCTTCTACTTCTTCTCCCTCTTCTACATATTCCTCATTCTCTTCCTCTTGCTCTTCCTCTTCTTTTTCTTCCTCCTCTTCCTCTTCTTCTTCTTATTCCTCCTCTTCTTCTTTCTCTTCTTTTTCTGCTTCTTCTACTTCTTCATGTTCTTTTTCTCTTCCTCATTTTTCGTTTTTTCTTTCTCTTCTTCTTCTCCCTCTTCTACATATTCGTCTTCCTCTTCCGCTTCTTCTTTTTCTTCTTCCTCCTGTTCCTCTTCTTCTCCATCTTATTTCTTTTCTTATTTCTCTTCTTCTTTATTTTCTTCGTCTTCATTTTCTTTTTCTTCTTCTTCTTCTTGCTCTTATCTCTTCTTCTTCTTTTTTTTCTTCTACTTTCTCTTCAACTTCTTCATTATCTTTTTCTTCTTATTATTCTTTTTCGTCTTTTTTTCCTCCTCTTCTTTTTCTTCTTTTTGTTCTTTTGCTTCCTCTTCTGGTTCCTCTTCTTCTTATTCGCATTTATCTTCTTCTTCTTTCTCTTCCTCTTCTTTTTCCTTTTCTTCATATTCCTATCCCTCTTCTTCTTCTTTCTCCTCTTCCTCTTCCTCTTCTTCTTCTTCTTCCTCATCTTCTTTCTCTTCTTATTTCTCCTCTTATTTTTTTTTCTTCGTCTCCATCTTCCTTTTCTTCTTCTTTTTCTTCGTCTTCATCTTCTTTTTTTTCTTCTTCCTTTTCTTCGTCTTCATTTTCTTCTTCTTCTTCTCTCTCCTTCTTCCTCTTCTTCTTTGTCTTCTTCTTCTGCTTCTCCTTCTTCGTCTTCTTCTTTCTCTTCGTTTTTTTCTTGCCCTTTCTCTTTTTTTTCATCTCTTTTCCTTCTTCTTCATCTCCTTTTTTCCTTTTTCTACACTCTTCATATTTTTTGCTTCTTCTTCTTCTGCTTCCATTCTTCGTCTTCGTCTGTGTCCTCTTCTTCTTTTTATTTCTTCTCTTCATCTTCCTCTTCTTCTTCTTCTTCAATTTTCTCTTTCTCTTCCTTTTCTTCGTCTTCTTTTTCTTCTGCTTCTCCTTCTTCCTCTTCTTCTTTTGCTTCTTATTCCTCTTCCTATTCATCTTCCGTTTCTTCATCTTTTTCGTCTTATTCCTCTTATTCTCCTTATTTTTCTTTCTTTTGCTTTTCCTTCTCCTTTTCCTTTTCCCGTATATCCTCTTCTTCTTCATCTTCTTTTTTCTCTTCTTCTTCATCTTCTTTTTTTCTTCTTCTTCTTCCTTTAATTCATCTTCTCCTTCGTCTTCTTCTTCTTTTTCTTCTTGCTCTTCCTCTTTTTCCATTAATTTTTTTCGTCTTCTTCGTCTTCTTTCTCTTCTTCTTTCTTGCTCTTTCACTTCTTTTTCATCTCTTTTGCTTCTTTTTCATCTTCTTTTTTTCCATTTTCTCCTTCTTCATATTTTTTTCTTCTTCCTTTTCTTTGACTTATTCTTTGTCCTCTTATACTTCTTTCTTCTCTTCCTCTTCTTCATCTTCTTTCTATTATTCTTTCTCTTTTTCTTCTTTCATCTCTTTCTCTTCTTTCTCATATTTTTTCTCATTGCTTTTCCTTTTTTTTATCCTTCTTCTCCTTTTTTTCTTCATCTTCTTTTTCTGCTTCTTCTACTTCTTCATCTTCTTTTTCTCTTCCCCATATTTCGTTTCTTCTTTCTCTTCTTCTTCCTTCTGTTCCTCTTCTTCTCCTTCCTCATCTTATTTCTCTTCTTATTTCTCCTCTTATTTTTTTTCTTCGTCTTCTTCTTCTTTTTCTTCGTCTTCATTTTCTTCTTCTTCGTCTTCTTCTTCTGCTTCTCTTTCTTCCTCTTCTTCTTTCTCTTCGTTTTTTTCTTGCCCTTTCTCTTCTTTTTCATCTCTTTTCCTTCTTCTTCGTCTCCTTTTTTCCTTTTTCTACACTCTTCATATTTTTTGCTTCTTCTTCTTCTGCTTCCATTTCTTCATCTTCGTCTGTGTCCTCTTCTTCTTTTTATTTCTTCTCTTCCTCTTCCTCTTCTTCTTCTTTCTGCTCTTCCTTTTCTTCTTCTTTTTCTTCCTCATCTTCTTACTCTTCTCATTGCTCCAATTCTTTTTTTTTTCGTCTTTATCTTCTTTTTTCTCTCTTCTTCTTCTTCTTCTTCTTCTTTCTCTTTCCCATCTTTTTATCTATTTTTCTTCTTCTTGTTCTCTCTTCTCTGCATATTTCTCCTCCTCTTCCGCTTCATCTTCTTTTTCTGCTTCTTCTACTTCTTCCTCATCTTCTTCCTCTTCTTATTTCTCCTCTTCTTTTTTCTCCGCTTTCATCTTCTTTTTCTTCTTCTTCTTTTTTCTCTTCTCCTTCTTTTTCTTCTTCGTCTTCTTCTGCTTCGCCTTCTTCCTCTTCTTCTTTTGTTTCTTCTTTCGCTTCTTATCCCTCTTCCCTTTCATCTTTCGTTTCTTCATATTTTTCCTCTTATTCTTCTTCCTTTTCCTTTTCCACTATATCCTCTTCTTCTTCTTCTTCTTTTTTCTCTTCTTCTTCTGCTTCGTCTTCTTCTTCTTCTTCTTGTTCTTTCTCTTTCTCCCTTCCTTTTTTCGTCTTATTCTTTTCGTCTTCTCTCTCTTTTTCTTAATTTTCTTCTTTCTCTTTTTCTTCTTTCATCTCTTGTTCTTTCTCTTTCTCGTCTTTTTATCTTTTTTTCTTCTTCTTGTTCTCTTTTCTCTTCATATTTCTCCTCCTCTTCCTCTTCATCTTCTTTTTCTGCTTCTTCTACTTCTTCATCTTCTTTTTCTCTTACTCACCTTTCGTTTTTTCTTTCTCTTCTTCTTCTTCTTCGTCTTCTTTTTGTTCTTCCTCTTCTTCTTCTTCTCCTTGTTCTACATATTCATCTTCCTCTTCCTCTTGCACTTCCTCTTCTTCTTCTTCTTCTTCCCCCTCTTCCTTTTCTTCATCTTCCTTATCTTATTTCTTTTCTTATTTCTTTTCTTGTTTCTCTTCTTCTTCTTTTTCTTCGTCTTCATCTTCTCTTTCTTCGTCTTCATCTTCTTTTTCTCTTTCTTCTTCTTCGGCTTTTTTTTCTTTTTCTTTCTTTTTTTCTTCTTCATCATCATCTTCTTATTATTATTGTTCTTTTTTTTTTTTCATATCCCCCTTCCTCTTCTTGTTCTTTCTCCTCTTCCTCTTCTTCTTCTTTCTCTTTATCTTCTTTCATCTCTTGTTCTTTCTCTTTCCCGTCTTTTTATCTTTTTTTCTTCTTCTTGTTCTCTTTTCTCTTCATATTTCTCCTCCTCTTCCTCTTCATCTTCTTTTTCTGCTTCTTCTACTTCTTCATCTTCTTTTTCTCTTCCTCACCTTTCGTTTCTTCTTTCTCTTCTTCTTCTTCGTCTTCTTTTAGTTCTTCCTCTTCTTCTTCTTTTCCATCTTCTACATATTCCTCATCCTTTTCCTCTTGTTCTTTCTCTTCTTTTTCTTCTCCCTCTTCTACATATTCCTCTTCCTCTTCCTCTTGTTCTTCCTCTTCTTCCACATCTTCTTTCTCTTCTTATTTCTCCTCTTCCTTTTTTCTTCGTCTTCATCTTCTTTTTCTTCTTCTTCTTTTTTCTCTTCTCCTTCTTTTTCTTCTTCGTCTTCTTCTGCTTCGCCTTCTTCGTCTTCTTCTTTCGCTTCTTCTTTCGCTTCTTATTCCTCTTCCTTTTTATCTTTCGTTTGTTTATATTTTTCCTTTTTTTCTTCTTCTTCATCTTCTTTTTCTGCTTCTTCTACTTCTTCCTCATCTTCTTCCTCTTCTTATTTCTCCGCTTCTTTTTTCTCCGTTTTCATCTTCTTTTTCTTCTTCTTCTTTTTTCTCTTCTCCTTCCTTTTCTTCTTCGTCTTCTTCTGCTTCGCCTTCTTCCTCTTCTTCTTTCGCTTCTTATTCCTCTTCCTTTTCATCTTTCGTTTCTTCATATTTTTCCTCTTATTCTTCTTCCTTTTAATTTTCCACTATATCCTCTTCTTCTTCTCCTTCTTTTTTCTCTTCTTCTTCTCATTCGTCTATTTCTTCTTCTTCTTCTTCTTCTTGTTCTTCCACTTTCTCCCTTCCTTTGTCGTCTTCTTCTTCTTCGTCTTTTTTCTCTTCTTCTTTCTTTTCTTCTTTCTCTTCTTCTTCTTCCTCCTCTTCTTCTTCTTCTTCTTCCTCTTCTTCTTGTTTCTCTTCTTCTTTCTCTTTTTCTTTCTCTTTTGCTTCTTTCATCTCTTGTTCTTTCTCATTCTATTCTTTCTCATCTTTTTTTCTTCTTCTTGTTCTTTCTTCTCTTCATCTTTCTCCTCCTTTTTTCTTCATCTTCTTTTTCTGCTTCTTCTACTTCTTCATCTTCTATTTCTCTTCCTCATCTTTCGTTACTTCTTTCTCGTCCTCTTCTACGTCTTCTTTTTATTCTTCCTCTTCTTCTTCTTCTCTCTCTTCTACACATTCCTCTTCCTCTTCCTCTTGCTCTTTCTCTTCTTCTTTTTCTTCTTCCTCCTCTTCTTCTTCTTCTTCTTTCTTATCTTATTTCTTATCTTATTTCTTTTCTTATTTCTTTTCTCCTTCTTTTTCTTCGTTTTCATCTTCTTTTTCTTCCTCTTCATCTTCCTTTTCTTCTTCTTCTTCTCCTTCTTTTATCAATTCCTCTTCTTTTTATTTTTTTCTTCTTCTTTCTTTTTCCTTCTTCATCATTGTCTTCTTATTATTATTCTTCTTATTTTTCTTCTTAGTCTTTTTTCTTCCTCTTCTGCCTTTTCTTCTATTTGTTCTTCGTCTTCCTCTTCTGGTTCATCTTCTCCTTCTGTGCATTTATCTTCTTCTTCTTTCTCTTCTCCTTCTTCTTCCTATTTTGCATATTCCTCTTCCTTTTCCTCTTTCTCTTTCTTTACCTTTTCTTACTCATCTTCTTCGTCGTCTTCGTCTTATTTTTCTTTTTCTTCTTCTCTCTCTTCTTTTTCCTCTGCTTCTCCTATTTCCTTTTCTTATTTCGCTTCTTATTCCTCTTCCTTTGCATCTTCCGTTTTTTCATCTTTTTCCTCTTATTTTTCTTCTTTTTCCCCTATATCCTTTTCATCTTCATCTTCTTTTTTCTCTTCTTCTTCATCTTCTTTTTCTTCTTCTTTTAATGCATCCTCTCCTTCATCTTCTTCTTCTTCTACTACTTCTTGTTCTTCCTTCTTCCTTCCTCTTTCTCCATTTCTTTTTTTCGTCCTCTTCGTCTTTCTCTTCTTAGTTCTCTTCTTCTTCTTTCTTGCTCTTTCTCTCGCTCTTTCTCTTAGTTTTCATCTGTTTTGCTTCTTCGTCGTCTTCTGTTTTTCCTTTTTCTCCTTCTTTACATATTTTTCTTCTTCTTCTTCTTCTTTCGTCTCTTCCTCTTCTTCTTCTTCTTTCTCTTCTTTTTCTTCACTTTCTTTTCGTTCTTCTTTCTACTCGTTCTCTGCTTCTTCTTCCATTTCTTCATCTTCTCCTTTGTCCCCTTCTTTTTTCTTCTCTTTTTGTTCTTTCTCTTCTTCATCTTCTTAAGAGAAAGATCTCTTTTTCTTCTTTCATTTCTTCTTCTTTGTCTTTCAATTCTTTTTATCTTTTTTTCTTCTTCTTGTTCTTTCTTCTCTTCATCTTTCTCCTCCTCTTCTTCTTCATCTTCTTTTTCTGCTTCTTTATCTTCTTTTTCTCTTTCTTATCTTCCTTTGTTTCTTTCTCTTCTTTTTCTTCTTCTTTAAATTCATCTTTGTCTTCTTCTTCTTCTTCTTGTTCTTCTTTTGCCCTCCCTTTTTTTGTCTTCTTCGTCTTCTTTCTCTTCTTCATCTTTCTTGCTCTTTCTCCTCTTTTTCATTCCTTTTACTTCTTCTTCATCTTGTTATTTCCTTTTTCTCCTTCTTCATATTTTTTTCTTCTTCTTCTTCTTCCTTTTCTTCATCTTCTTCTTTGTCCTCTTCTTCTTTTCTTGTTTCTCTTCCTCTTCTTCTTCTTCTTCTTTCTCCTCTTTTTCTTCACTTTCTTTTCGTTCTTTCGTCGTTCTTGTTCTCTTCTTCTTCCATTTCTGCGTCTTCTTTGTCCTATTCTTATTGCTTCTTTCTTTGTTCATCCTCTTCTTCATCTTCTTATTCCTCTTCTTCTTTCTCATTTCTTTCTCTTCTTCTTTCTCCTTTTCTTCTTTCATCTCTTGTTCTTTCTCTTTCTCTTATTTTTATCTTTTTTCTTCTTCTTGTTCTTTCTTCTCTTCATCTTTCTCCTTCCCTACTTCTTCATATTCTTTTTCTGCTTCTTCTACTTGTTCATCTTCTTTTTCTCTTCCTCTTCTTCCTTATCTTCTTTTCTTCTTCTTCTCCTTCTTCTTCTTCTTCTTCGTTTTCTTTCTCTTCTTCTTTCTTTTCTTCTTCTTTCGTGCTCTTTCGCTTGCTCTTTCTCTTCTTTTTCATCTCTTTTGCCTCTTCATCTTCTTTTTGAAATTTTTCTCCTAGTTCATATTTTTTTTCTCTTCTTCTTCCTTTTCTTCATCTTCTTCTTTGTCACCTTCTTCTTCTTCTTTCTTGTCATCCTCTTCTTCTTCTTCAACTTTCTCTTCTTCACTTTTTTTGCATCTTCTTCCTTCTCTTTCATTTCTTCTTCTTCTCCTTCTTCATATTCTTTCTCTTCTCCTTTCTTTTCTTCATCTTCTTCTTTGTCCTCTTCTTCTTCTTCTTTTTCTTTTCTTTTTGTTCTTCCTCTTCTTCAGCTTCTTATTCCTCTTCTTCTTTCTCATTTCTTTCTCTTCTTCTTTCTATTTTTCTTTTTTCATCTCTTACTCTTTTTCTTTCTCATCGTTTTATCTTTTTTTCTTCTTCTTGTTATTTCTACTTCATCTTTCTCCTTCTCTTCTTCTTCATCTTCTTTTTTTCCTTTTTCTCCGTCTTCATATTTTTTTCTTCTTTTTCTTGTTCCTTATCATCATCTTTATCTTTGCCCTCTCCTTCTTATTCTTCTTTCTTATCTTTATCTTCTTCTTCTTCTTTCTCTTCTTTTCGTTCACTTTCTTTTTGTTCTTCTTCCTTCTCGTTCTCTTTTTCTTCTTCTTCGTCCATTTCTTTGTCTACTTCTTCTTCTTCTTCGTCTTCACCTGCTGCTTCTTCTTCTTCTTCTGTCCCTTCTTCAGCTTCCTTTTCTTCTTCTTCTTCTTTTCCTTCTCTTCATCATCTTCTTTGTCCTCTTCTTCTTCTTCTGTTTCTTCCTCTTCTTATTCTTGCTCTTGTTCCTTTTCTTCATATTGACTTTCTTTTTTTTCTTCTTCCTTTAATTCATCTTCTCCTTCATCTTCTTCTTGTTCTTCCTCTTTCTCTATTCCTCTTCTTCATTTTATTCTTCTTCTTCTTCTTCCTCCCCTTCCTCATCTTCTTCTTTTTCATCTTCTTTTTCTTCTTCTTCTTCTTCCCTTAATTCATCTTCTTCGTTTTCTCCTTTTTGTTCTTCCTCTTTCTCCCTTCCTCTTTTTCGACTTCTTCGTCTTCTTCTTCTTCTTCTTCTTCTTCTTATTTCTCTTCTTCTTTCTCTTCTTCTTCTTTATTGCTCTTTAACTTCTTTTTCATCTTATTTGCTTGTCCTTTTCTTCTTATTCTTATTTCTTCTGTTCTTGTTCTTCCTCTTCCTCATCTTTTTATTCCTTTTCGTTTTTCTCTTATTCTTTTTTTTTTCTTCTTTCATCTCTATTTCTCTTTCTTTCTCCTCTTTTTATCTTTTTTTCTTCTTCTTGTTCTTTCTTCTCTTCATTTTTCTCCTCCTCTTCTTCTTTATCTTCTTTTTCTGCTTCTTGTACTTCTTCATATTCTTTTTCTCTTCCTCTTCTTCTTCTTCCTTATCTTATTTCTTATCTTATTTCTTTTCTTATTTCTCTTCTTCTTCTTTTTCTTCGTCTTCATCTTCTTTTTCTTCCTCTTCATCTTCATTATTTTGTTCTTTTATGACTTCTTCTTTTTCTTTTTTTCTTCTCCTTTCTTTTTTTCTTGTTCATCATCTTCTTATTATTATTCCTCTTATTTATCTTTTTCGCTTTATTTTCTTCCTCCCCTTCTTTTTCTTCATTTTGTTTTTTTCCTTCCTCTTCTGGTTCCTCTTCTCCTTCTTCGCATTTATCTTCTTCTTCCTCTTCCTCTTCTTCTTCCTTTTCTTCATATTCCTCTTCCTTTTCCTCTTCCTCTCCCTCTTCTTCTTCTTCTTCTTCCTCATCTTATTTCTTTTCTTATTTCTCTTCTTTCTCTTCCGCTTCATTTTCTTCTTCTTCTTCTCTCTCTTCTTCTTCCTCTTCTTCTTCGTCTTCTTTTTTTCTTGGAAGAAGGAGTTCTTCCTCTTCTTCTTCCCATTTTTTTTCTTGCTCTTTCTCTTCTTTTTCATCTCTTTTGCTTCTTCTTTATCTCCCTTTTTCCTTTTTCTACTTTTTCATATTTTCTTCTTCTTATTTCTTCTCTTCCTCTTTTTCTCCCTCTTTCAACTTTCTCATCTTCACTTTCTTTTCCATCTTCTTCCTTTTCTTTCGCTTCTTCTTCTTCTTCTCCTTCTTCATATTCTTTTTCTTCTTCTGCCTTTTCTTCATCTTCTTCTTTGTCCTCTTCTTCTTCTTCTTTTTCCTTCTCTTTTTGCTCTTCTTCTTCATTTTTTTATTCCTTTTCTTCCTCTTCTTTCTCATCTTCTTCAACTTTCTCATCTTCACTTTCTTTTACATCTTCTTCCTTTTCTTTCGCTTCTTCTTCTCCTTCTTAATATTCTTTTTCTTCTTCTTCTTTTTCTTTATTTTCTTCTTTGTCCTCTTCTTCTCCTTCTTATTTCTGCTCTTTTTGTTCTTCCTCTTCTTCATCTTTTTATTCCTCTTCTTCTACTTCTTGCTCATCTTCTTTCTCTTTTTCTTTTTTCATCTCTTGTTCTTTCTTTTCTTTTTTATCTTCATTTTTTCTTCTTGTTTTTCTTCTCTTCATCTTTCTCCTTCTTTTTTCCTTTATCTACTTTTTCTGCTTCTTCTACTTCTTCATTTTCTTTTTCTCTTTGTCTTCTTCCATTTCTTCTTTTCTTCTTTTTTTTTCTTCTTTTTCTTTTTCTTCTTCTTTCTCCTATTCTTTCTATTTTTCTGCTTTCATCTCTTGTTCTTTCTCCTTCTCTTCTTTCTCATCTCTTTTTCTTGTTCTTCTTCCTTCTTCTCTTCATCTTTCTCCTCTTTATTTTCTTTATCTTCTTTTTCTGCTTCTTTTACTTCTTCGTCTTCTTTTTCTTTTCCTCATCTTCCGTTTCTTCTTTCTCTTCTTCTTATTCTTCTTCCTCCTGTTCCTCTTCTTCTCCTTCCTCATCTTATTTCTTTTCTTTTTTCTTGTCTTCTTCTTGTTTTTCTTCCTCTTCATCTTTTTTTTCTTCTTCTTCTTTTTCTTTTTCTTCGTCTTCGTCTTCATTTTCTTTGTCTTCTTCTCTCTCCTCATCTTTCTCTTCTTTTTCATCTCCTTTGCTTCTTCTTCATCTCCTTTTTTTCCTTTTTCTACACTCTTCATATTTTTTTCTTCTCCTTCTGCTTCCATTTTGTCATCTTCGTCTGTGTCCTTTTCTTCTTCTTATTTCTTCTCTTCCTCATCCTCTTCTTCTTCAACTTTCCCATCTTCACTTTGTTTTTTATCTTCTTTCTTCTCTTTCGCTTCCTCTGCTCCTTCTTCATATTCTTTTTCTTTTACTTCCTTTTCTTCATCTTCTTCCTTGTCCTCTTCTTCTTATTTTTAGTTCTTCTCTTTTTGTTCTTCCTCTTCTTCATCTTTTCTTCTTCTGTTTTCTGTTTTCATCTCCTGTTCTCTCTTTTTTTTATCTTCATTTTTTCTTCTTGTTCTTTCTTCTCTTCATCTTTCTCCTTCTTATTTCCTACATCTTCTTTTTCTGCTTCTTCTACTTCTACATGTTCTTTTCCTTTTCCTTATCTTTCGTTTCCTCTCCCTCTTCCTCTTCTTCCTCATCTTCTTTCTCTTCTTATTTCTCCTCTTCGTTTTTTTCTTCTTCTTCTTCTCTCTCTTCTTCTTCCTCTTCTTCTTCGTCTTCTTCTTCTGCTTCTCCTTCTTCCTTTTCTTTTTTTTTTGCTCCTTCTCTTGCTCTTTCTCTTCTTTTTCATCTCTTTTGCTTCTTTTTCATCTCCTTTTTTCCTTTTTCTACTTCTTCATATTTTTTTCTTCTTCTTCCATTTCTTCATCTTCGTCCTTGTCCTCTTCTTCTTCTTATTTCTTCTCTTCCTCTGCTCCTTCTTCTTCAACACTCTCATCTTCACTTTCTTCATCCATCTTCTTCCTTCTCTTTCGCTTCTTCTCCTTTTTCATATTCTTTTTTTTCTTCTGCCTTTTCTTCATCTTCTTCTTTGTCCTCTTTTTCATCTTATTCTTCCTTCCCTTCGCTCCTCCTCTTCTTCATCTTTTTATTCCTCTTCCTCTTTTTCTTTCTCATCTTCTTTTTCTTCTTCTTTCTGTTTTTCTTTTTTCATATCTTGTTTTTTTCTTCTTTTTATCTTCATTTCTTCTTCTTGTTCTTTCTTCTCTTCATCTCTCTCCTTCTTTTTTTCTTCATCTTCTTTTTCTGCTTTTTCTACTTTTTCTGTTTTTTTCTCTCCCTCATCTTTCGTTTCTTCTTTCTCTTCTTCTTCTTCTCCCTCTTCTACTCTTCCTCTTCTTCTTTTTCTTCTTCTTCCTGTTCCTCTTCTTCTCCATCTAATTTTTTTTCTTATTTCTCTTCTTCTTCTTTTTCGTCTTCATCTTCTTTTTCTTCTTCTTTTATCTCTTTTTCTTCCTTTTCTTTTTTCTTTTTCTTTTTTTTTTCTTCACTATTTTCTTCTTCTTCTTCGCCTTCTTCATATTCTTTTTCTTCTTCTCCTTTTCTCATCTTCTTCTGTCACCTTCTTCTTCTTCTTTCTTCTCATCCTCTTCTTCTTCTTCAACTTTCTCTTCTTCTTTTTTTCATCTTCTTCCTTTCTTCTTCTTCTTCTCCTTCTTCATATTCTTTCTCTTCTCTTTTCTTTTCTTCATCTTCTTCTTTGTCCTCTTCTTCTTCTTCTTTTTCTTTTCTTTTTGTCTTCCTCTTCTTTATCTTTTTATTCCCCTCCTTCTTCTTCTTTCTCTTCTTCTTTCTGTTTTTCTTTTTTCATATCGTGCTCTTTCGCTTCTTTTTATCTTTTTTTCTTCTTCTTGTTCTTTCTTCTCTTCTACATATTCGTCTTCCTTTCCTCTTATTATTTTTATACCCTGAACCCAATAAAAATGGGTAATCTGGGTATAATGGTTTTGTTGCAGCCCAAATGTATGTAATAGGCAGAAGGAGGCGTGGCAGACCTCATAAAGTATATATATTCTTGATCAGGACGACAAGCCGAGTCGATTGAGCCCTGTCCGTCTGTCTGTCTGTCCGTCTGTCCGTATGTTTGAACGCGTGGATCTCAGAACCTATAATGGCTAAAAACTTGAACTTTTTTTTTATAGATTCGTGTATATCACGCGCAGGTCGTGTTTGTTTTAGAAATTCGAAACTCTTCTCGTTCTTTTTTTATCGATTAAAAATTTTCGATTTTCAGTTTTAAAATTATATCTTCTATATCTTGATAGCTAGAGACTCCAAATCTTGTATTTAGCTTAATTATACAATTTTGATTTTTGTTAAATTTTGGATGCCACGCCCCCTTCGCCCAAATTTTCAAAACACTTATTTCAAATACTAGAGACTTGTGCTTTTGCACATACACACTTATGAATTATATAATTACGTTGTGCAAGTTTGATTAAGAAAGTCGATCTACAAAAAAAGTTATTAAACATTTAATTTTCCATACCACGCACATATTGGCGCACCGCAGTCGCTGAGTAAACTGCGCAGCAGCAGAGCGTATGCGTGTGCGTGTGTATGTATGCGTTGCTTGCAATATACATGTACATATGTATGTAGGTACATACTGTATATATTTACATATATATAAAATAAAAATAACATTGATATAATATACATATGTATGTATATATAGATCAAATCTATTATCTTATTAAACGAAACGTTTACCAAACGTTTACGTACACACACGCGTGGCCACAGCAGCAGAAGCATCTAGAAAATTCGAAGAATTCATAACAACAACAAAGACAAATTGGGGATGAATTTTAAGTAGAAATTCAGCAGCTCAGTAGCAGTAGCTCAGTAGCTCAATAACTTTACTTAGGAATTCGCTCTCTCACTCTTATGAAAATGTAATGGCTGTGTTGGTAGAAGCGATGATCGCCGACATAAAGTCTCGGGTTCGATTCTCTAAGCTGACGTCAAAACTTTTTTTATGCAAGTTACTTAATCTTTTTTTTTTAATTTTTTAATTTAATTTAAAATTATATACAAACTTTGAAGTGCATTTAAAGCCGCCGATAGACGGGGTTCTGGGTATTTCCTAGGGCGAGCACCTCCGACTAGAGTTTCCTTACTTGTTCTTCTTCCTCCTGTTCCTCTTTTTCTCCACCTTATTTCTTTTCTCATTTCTCTTCTCTTCTTCTTTTTCTTCGTCTTCATCTTTTTTTCTTCCTCTTCTTCTTCTTCCTCCTTTTCTTCATATTCCTCTTCCTCTCCCTCTTCTTCTTCTTCCTCCTCTTCCTCTTCTTCTTCTTCTTCTTCCTCATCTTCTTTCTGTTCTTATTTCTTCTCTTCCTTTTTTTCTTCGTCTTTACCTTCTTATTCTTCTTCTTTTTCTTCGTTTTCATTTTCTTTTTCTTCTTCTTTTTCTTCGTCTTCGTCTTCATTTTCTTCTTCTTCTTCTCTCTTCTCTTTCTCTTTCTTCTTCTTTTTCACTCTCCTTTGCTTCTTCTTCATCTCCTTTTTTTCCTTTTTTCTACACTCTCTCATATTTTTTTCTTCTTCTTCTGCTTCCATTTCTTCATCTTCGTCTGTGTCCTCTTCTACTTCTTACTTCTTCTCTTCCTCTTCCTCTTCTTCATCTTCTTCAACTTTCTCATCTTCGCTTTCTTTTGCATCTTCTTCCTTGTCTTTCGCTTCTTCTTCTTCTTCTCCTTCTTCATATTCTTTTTCTTCTTTTTTCCTTTTTTTCATCTTCTTCTTTGTCCTCTTCTTCTTCTTATTTCTTCTCTTTTTGTTCTTCCCTCTTCCTCATCTTTTTTTTCCTCATCTTTTTCTTCCTCTTCTTCTTCTTCATTCTCATCTCTTTTCTCTTCTTCTTTCTCTTTTTATTTTTTCATCTCTTGTTCTTTCTTTTCTTCATCTTTCTCCTCCTTTTTTTCTCATCTTCTTTTTCTGTTTCTTCATCTTCTTTTTCTCTTCCTCATCTTCCTTTTCTTCTTTTCTCTCTTCTTCTTCTTTGTCTTCTTCTTTCTTCTTCTTCTTTCTTTGTCTTCTTCTCTCTTTCTCTGTCTCTTTCTATCTTTCTGCTTTCATCCTCTTGTTCTTTCTCTTTGTCTTATTTCTCATCTTTTTTTTTTCTTCTTCCTTCTTCTCTTCATCTTTCTCCTCCTTTTTTCTTCATCTTCTTTTTCTGCTTCTTCTACTTCTTCATCTTCTTTTTCGCTTCCTCTATCTTTCGTTTCTTCTTTCTCTTCTTCTTCTTCTCCCTCTTTCTACATATCTTCTTTGTATTTTTTTTTCCATCTTCTTGTTCTTTCATCTTTCTCCTCCTCTTCTTCTTCACCTACTTTTTCTGCTTCTTCTACTTATGCATCTTCTTTTTCTCTTCCTCATCTTCCTTTTTTTCTTCTTCTCTGTCTTCCTTCTTCGTCTTCTTCTTTCTCTTCTTCTATCTCTTTCTCCCTTCCTTTTTTTTCGTCTTCTTCTTTCGTCTTCGTCTGCTTCTCCTTCTTCCTCCTTTCTTCTTTCGCTTCTTATTCCTATTCCTATTCATCTTCTTCTATTTTTCTTCATCCTATTCTTCCTATTCTTTCTTCATCTTTTTCCACTTATTCTCCTTATTTTTCTTTCTCTTAATTTTCCCGTATATCCTCTTCTTCTTCATCTTCTTTTTTCTCTTCTTCTTCTTCATCTTCTTTTTCGTCTTCTTCTTCATCTTCTTCTTGCTCTTCCTCTTTCTCCATTCCTTTTTTTTCGTCTTCTTCGTTTTCTTTCTATTCTTCTTCTTTTTTGCTCTTTTCTTGCTCTTTCTCTTCATTTTCATCTCTTTTGCCTCTTCTTCGTCTTCTTTTTTCCTTTTTCTCCTGCTTCATATTTTTTTTCTTCTTCTTTTTCTTCCTTTTTTTCATCTTCCTCTTTGTCCTCTTCTTCTTCTTTTCCTCTCTTTGTCTTCTTCTTCTTCTTCCTTCTCGTTTTCTTCTTCTTCTTCCATTTCTTCATCTTCTTTGTCCTCTTTTTATTTCTTCTCTTTTTGTTAACTTCCTCTTCTTCATCTTCTTCTTTCTCTTTTTCTACTTTCATCTCTTTTTTTTTTTTTTTTTTTTTTTTTTTTTTTTTTTTTTTTCCTTTTTTTTTTTTTTTTTTTTTCTTTTCTTTTTTTTTTTCTTCTTTCTCTTTCTATTTCTCTTTATCTTTTTTTCTTCTAATTGTTTTTTCTTCTCTTCATCTTTCTTCTCCTCTTCTTCTTCGTTTTCTCATTCTGCTTCTCCTTCTTCTCTTCTTTTTTCGCTTCTTATTCCTCTTCATTTTCATCTTCCGTTTCTTCATATTTTTTCCTCTTATTTTCCTTATTCTTCTTCCTTTTTTTTTCCTTTTCTTTTCCTTTCCCGCTTCCCCTGTATCCTCTTCTTCTTCATCTTATTTTCTCTTCTTCTTTTAATCTTCTTCTTCTTTTTCTAATCTTATCATCTCATCCTTCGTCTTCTTTTTCTTCTTCCTCTTGCTCCCTTCCTTTTTCCTCCATTCGTCTTTTTCGTCTTCTTCTGTTTCTTCTTTCTCTTCTTTTTCTCTCTTGCTCTTTCTCTTTCTCTTTTTTCATTTCTTTTGCATCTTCTCTATCTTCTGTCTTCTTCTTTTTCTCTTTCTTTCATATTTTTTCTTCTTTTTTCGTTTTTTCTCTGTCCTCTATCTTCGCCTTCTTTCCTTGTTCTCTTCTTCTTTTTTTCTTCTTCTTATTCTTTCAACTTTCTCTTCTTTTTCTTCTGCTCTTTCATTCTTCTTCTGTCTCTTTTTCTTCAAGGCTTCTTATTTTATTTTTTCATCTTCTTCTTTTTCTCTTCTTGTTTCTTCTCTTCTGTTTTTACTCTTCTTCATCTTCTTTTTTCTTTTTCTTCTTCCATCTCTTTTTCTTTTATTCTCCTTGTTTTATTTCTTCTTTTGTTTTTTTTTCTTCTTTTTCTTTCTTCACTTCATCTTTCTTCTTCTTTCTTATTTTTCTTTCTAATTCGTCTCTTTTTTTCTCTTCTTTTTTTCTTCTTAATCTTTTGTTTTCTTTTTTCTTCTCCTTCTTCAACTGCATTTTGTTCTTCTTCTTCCTCATCTTCTTCTTATCTCTTTCTTTTTTTTCTTCGTCTTCGTCATTTTTCTTTTTTGTCTCTCTCTTTCTTCTTCCTCTTTCTTCTTCTCTGTCTCTCTGTCTCTGCTTCTCCTTCTTCCTCTCTTTCTTTTTCGCTTCTACTTCCTCTTCCTCTTTCATCTTCCATTTTTCTTCATCTTTCTCCTCATATTTTCTTCTTATTCTTCTTCCTTCCTTCCTTTTCCTTTTCCTCTTCCCCTGTTTCCCCTATATCCTCTTCTTCCCCTTCATCTCTTTTATTATTCTTCTTTAATTCATCTTCTCTGTCTTCCTTTTCCTCTCTATCTTCCTCTTCTCCTTCCTTTTTTTCGTCTTCTTCGTCTTTCTGGTTTCTGTTCTTTTTCTTCTTCTTCTTCTCACACTTCTACATATTTCTCTACCTCTTCGTCTTCTTCTTCTTCTTCTTCCTCCTTTCCCCCTTCTTTTTCTTCCACATCTTATTTCTTTTCTTATTTCTCGTTTTTTTCTTCGTCTTCATCTTCTTTTTCTTCCTCTTCCTTGTTCTCTTCTTTTTTCTCTTCCTCTTCTTCAACTTTCTCTTCTTTTCTTTCTTTTGCATCTTCTTCCTTCTCTTTCGCTTCCTCTTTTTTTCCTCTTCTTCTTCTTCTTCTTCTTATTTCTTCTCTTTCTGTTTATATTCTTCTTCATCTTCTTATTCCTCTTCTTGTTTCTCTTTTTCTTTATATTCTTCCCTTGTTTTATTTCTTCTTTTGTTTCTTTTTCTCTTTTCTTCTTCATCATCTTCTTCTTCTTATTTTCTCTATTTCTTCGTCTTTTTTCCTCTTCTTCTTTTTCTTCTCTTTGTTTTTTTGCTTCCTCTTCTCCTTCTTTGCATTTGTCTTCTTCTTCTTCTCATCTTCTTTCTCTTCTTATTTCTCCTCTTCTTTTTTTCTTCGTCTTCGTCATTTTTTCTTCTTTTTGTCCTCTCTCTTCTTCTTCCTCTTCTTCTTCGTTTTCTCATTCTGCTTCTCCTTCTTCCTCTTCTTTTTCGCTTCTTATTCCTCTTCCTTTTCATCTTCCATTTCTTCATCTTTCTCCTCATATTTTCCTTATTCTTCTTCCTTTTCCTTTTCCTTTTCCTTTCCCGTTTCCCCTGTATCCTCTTCTTCTCCTTCATCTTCTTTTTATTCTTCTTCTTCTTTTAATTCATCTTCTCTTTCGTCTTCTTTTTCTTCTTCCTCTTTCTCCCTTCCTTTTTTTTTCCGTCTTCTTCGTCTTCTGTCTTTTCTTCTTTCTGTTCTTTTTCTCTCTTGCTCTTTCTCTTGCATCTTTCTCTTTCACTTTTTTCTTTTAACTGTTGTTTCTTTTCCTTTATCTTTTTTCTCATATTTTTTCTTCTTTTTCTTCCTTCTTCTCTTCATCTTTCTCCTCCTTCTTTTCTTATCCTCTACCTCATCATTCGTTTCTTCTTTCTCTTCCTCTTCTTCGTGTTCTTTTTGTTCTTCTTCTTCTTCTTTTTCTCCCTATTCTACCTATTTCCTCTTCCTCTTCCTCTTCCTCTTCTTTCTTATTTCTTTTCTTATTTCTCTTCTTCTTCTTTTTTTCGTCTTCCCCTTTTTCTTCTTCTTTTTATTCTTCTTTTTTCTTCTTCTTCTTCCTTCTTCCCTTCGTCTTTCTCCTCTTTTTTTCTTCACCTTCTTTTTCTGGTTCTTCTACTTCTTCAACTTCTTTTTCTCTTCCTCATCTTTCGTTTCTT
This sequence comes from Drosophila fulvimacula, assembly GCA_035045555.1. Lineage (NCBI taxonomy): Eukaryota > Metazoa > Arthropoda > Insecta > Diptera > Drosophilidae > Drosophila > Drosophila fulvimacula. The sequence goes on along the minus strand of JAWNOX010000066.1, from coordinate 442 downwards.
CTTTCTCTTCTTCTTCTTCGTCTTCTTTTGGTTTTTTCTCTTCTTCTTTCTCCCACTTCTACATTTTCCTTTACCTCTTCTTTTTGCTCTTCCTCTTTTTCTTCTTCTTCTTCCTCCCTTCTTCTTCTTCCTCATCTTATTTCTTTTCTTATTTCTCTTCTTTTTCTTCGTCTTCATCTTCTTATTCTTTTTCTTCATCTTCCTTGTTCTCTTCGTTTTGCCTCTCTTCTTTTTCTTCTTCTCATCTTCTCTTTCTCATTCTTCCTCTTCTTCATCTTCTTCTCTTCTTTTCTTTTCTCTTCTTTCTCTCTTCTTTCTTTCACCTCCTCTTTTTCTTCTGCTTCTTCCATCTTCATCTTCTCTTTCTCTTCCTCATCTTCCTTTCTTCTTCCTTGTCTTCTTATTCTTTTTCGTCTTCTTCTTTCTGTTCTTCTTTCTCTTA